>PVIW01010182.1:0-46051 GCA_004026585.1 Noctilio leporinus
AGAGTAGGGGAGGGTCTTGGGTATTTAGGTGGATTGAGGTATAGGGGGGATTAAGAATATGTGAGGAGTAACTTTTGCAAAGGATATGTTGGGGCTTAATAGTTCATATTGCTCTCGGTATAATTCAGGTGCTTGAGATTGGCAGCAATCCCTTTCCTGATGCTGCCTCTTTTTCTTGGTCAGGACTTTACAGTCTATAATCTATATTCTAGCCGGGTCTTGGTGCGTGGCAGGGCCTCTGATTGTCGCAGTAGGGCTGATTCTGAGTGTCCGCCCCCAGGTAGGCTGGGCCTTCAGCAGCCTGGCTGGGTGTTAAGGCTGCCGGTGTTCTGGAGCTCGCAGGGAGCCCCCTCCCACTCTTGGCAGAGGTTCCAGCCCAGGACGCGCCCCCAGCACTCCTGCAGGGCAGCCCGCAATTTCGCTGGTCCCTGTGACGACTGGTCCCGCCCCCGCAGTTCCGGGAGGAGGCCGGGCCTGTCAGTCAACACTGTCCAGGGTCCGCCTACACTGTCCCGCCCTTCCGGGGCGAGCACCACGCCCCCAAGCCAATCAGCTCTCCTCTGAGTCCTTTACGTGGCCTCTGTGATGAGCCCCTCCCAGGCGTGGGCGGCGCGGCCTTTGTCTCCGGCAATGGTGGGTCTCCCGCCTCTAGTTCCGGGCTAGCCGGCTCTCCGGGCTTCCCGCGGAGCCTGGGGGCCTGTGTGGTTGCGCAGGGCTGGGCCTCCCCCCTCGCAGGGGCTTCTAGCTGCTGTTTCCCCGGTGGCCCAGCAGCTCCGCTTTCGGCCCTCTCGCCGCCCCGGCTGGTGCACTTCCTGCTCCCCCGCTCTGGCTTCCCGCAGGACTCTTCTCCTCCGCCTCTAGCCCCGCGCGCGCGCGCGGAGCCTCCTCTCCCCGTTGCTGGGGTGAGTCTCTCACACAGTCCCTCCCCTGCAAGAGTTCAATTCCAGGTTCCCTACAGCGTTCGCCCTCGCTGCCCGCACTTCTCTGTTGAGACTTCCAGTCACCAGCGAGCCCGGGACTGGCCCCAGTCAAATGCGCCCCTCTGGGCAGAGCCGCCCCTGCCCAGAGCCGACCTCGGCCCGCTGGCCGGTCGGTCGGGAACGCCTCACCTGCTGTCCTGCTGTCCTCCTCTGTCTCTGGGCTCCGCTCCCCTGTGTCCAGATGCAGTCCGTTCCAATCCCCAGGGTCCAGAAGACGTCTCACGCTCCCTATCCTGTCCTCTAGCTGCTTTGGTACTGGAGAACACCATCAGCACTGCTCTCTACTCTGTCGCCATCTTGGAGCTCCTCAGTATGTTTAATACACATAACAGCTATACTTTATTTTTTGTTTTTATTCATTATCTTTAATGATTTTAACTTTTCCATGAAAGGAAGAAATATAGGTGTTTATAGTATATATAGTATATAATTTTAAAAGGCAAAAAGCAAAGTTTAGAAGCCTGTAAGAACAGAGGTTTAAAATTTTGGTATTTAAGAATAATTATTGCCCAGACAGGGCACATAACCAGGTTGCAAGCCAGGTCTCCAGCCAGGACCATGGCTGGAGGCAGGTGAAAGGCAGGTGAAATAATAATAAATAAAATATTTTAAAAAAATAATAATTATTGATCAATTAGGTAATCTTGATAGCATATATCTGTGACCTTTAAAATTTGATAACCAAATTTGACTAGCTTTTAAAAAATAAATTTGATAGAACATTTTAAATTTTATTTCCGTCCAGATAATATCCATGCATAAAATGTTTATAATCAAAATCCATTTTTTTAGTTAAAAAGCAACTTAAATTTAATTTTAATTTTATAAAATAATCACACTAGATATTGATTAAAGATTAACAATAAATTTTTAAAATAAAACACATCGCTTGTTACATTGTGGATAAAAGTTCAAAAGAATAATTTTAGCTTATTGAAATTATGTTAACATCCTTATATTCCCATTAGCACACCACTATAACTCAGGTTCGCCAGTGTAAACGTTATTATAACAAGACATTAGAGAAGTTTCATTATACATTATTTTCTGTACATAGCACTAGTCAATCCAATCTATCAGTTAATAAGTGAGAAGTGTGCTCACTTATCATATTAATATTTTATTGTAAGCACACATAATAGTTAAAATGTGCCTGCAGGTGTTTTATATGGAGAATTGTTATATTTTCCCAAATATCCATTTAGTTATGAGTATAGAATGACAACAATCTATTTAATATTTTCTATGTTAGTTGATTATTCATATTTGCAAGTAACACTGCATATATTTAATTACTTATCCATGTTATATTTGCTTTGATTATATTTCATCTCTAAGAGATGAAAAAACTTCGAGATTGTATATTATTGATCTCTATTGTTCATTTTATTTTTCTAGTAATTCACTTTAATTTTTTTTTAAGTTTTGGGCTGTGATGAATTGGAATTAAAAATTTTAAATTAAAAACTGACAAATGATGATCTATTGAATTTTAGTAAGTTAATTACACATTTATTTATTTATTTTTTAAGTTCTCAGCTTGGGACTCACAGGAAAGCAGTAATAAATTCAGAGTTCAATACAGAAAGAGGTGTGGGTGTTTCAGGGAAAGTCATGAAAGAAAAAATGTTCAGGCTCTGCAGATAAGGTATATATAGACATTTTTTTCCCCTTTACCACTAAAAAGAAATAAGTGGGACTTAAAACAGCACCTTCCATTTTCTCTCACTTTGTCAAAATAGCTTTGCCAATAATGTTGGTAAAGAACTCTTTGATTCCCTAGAAGAAAAGATACAGATTTTATCTGATTGCCTTGAAATATTTTTTTTTAAATAACTCTTTCATGTAATGAGGAGATATGTATTTCTGTAGTACTAATGAAAGTAGTAACATAGATGTATTTTTAATTTAGCTGAAGAGATGAAAAATCAAATTATCTATAAGAATTTTCATTAGTTTTTTTTTATATTTATCTTGTATGTTTTCTTATTACAAAGTTGCATTCAATCATTATCCATGTGAAGTTATTATGATATCTTGAGGACCTATTATATATTATGCATTTTACACTTGTTAAATTATTACAAATTTAAGATATTTATATCTATTTTCTCTAATTTATGCAATAATTCTTCAGAATAGGTAGTATATCATTATGTTACAGATAGAAAAATTGAGGCACAGGAATGTTGAATAATATGCCCAAGCTACCCAGGTAGGCTGTATGGATGCTGAAAATTAAACCCAACTTGTTTTGATCCTACTATATTATTTGTTCAAACATTCATTTTCCACCATTATTTTATAACTATCTTTACTTGAAAGCAAAGTGTGCATAATAAAAAAAAATATATCTATCATGCAAAAATACTAAGTGAAGAAAAATCTCTAATTGTAAATTTGATTATTGAAACATTTTGTGTTTTCATTTCACTGAAGTTATTATATGGCTCATTTTCCTTAATGAAATTTGCCATGAAAAACAAACAAACACCTAAATCAATGTACACTACTACTTGGACAATATACATTTGTCTGCAATCTTGCTACAAAGTGGAAGCTATGAAGTTCTCCAAAGTGATGTGTTTTCTAAAACTAGTAATTTATATGAAGGAAATGATCTTTGGATAAGCTTATATAGATATATGATTGTTCTGTGATTAAGTGGTTAAGAAATCATTTCCCAAACTTGTAGTAAAATAATTATATTTTCCATACATGTTCTGTTTATTTGACTAATTTTTCTGACATATGTTGTGAGGTAGTTACCTGTGAAATATCTAATATAACTTTCTCAGTGTTCAGAATCATGTGATATTTTGTAATTGGTTTTGTTTTTCTTTACTCATAATATTTACTATAAGTCAACAAATAAGAAAATGTGTTGGTTCTTTCTTCCCACTCACCTGTGACCCCCAGATAGTCATCAAGATCCACTGATTTCACCTAGTTCAGCACTTTTTCTTCACTCTGGCTACAGCTCACCTGCTGGGGTTATCTCCTACCCTTGGAATAGTAGAGAAAGCTTTTGTGTCTGACCATCCACTAGTTACATGTGACCACTGAGCACTTAAAATCTGGCTGGTGCATACAATGAGGAGCTGAAAGTTTATACTACACACTGGAGTTGAATACAGTATTTTAAAAAGAATGTGGGCTATTTCATTAATAACTTTACCATAATTTTATGTTGAAATGACCATCTCTTAAATATATTATTAAATAAAATGAATTCTTAAAGTTGGTTTCACTTCTTTCACTTTCTTTTTTAACACAGTTCTAGAAAACATAAAATAACCTGTATAGTTCTATGATATTTTTATTTGATAGTGGTACTCTCTTGTTGGTCTTTCTGGGTTATAAGTTGACCCTCTTAAATTTATTATAATATTTAGCAGCCAGAGTGGCCTGTCTTAAACATATTTCTAACCACTGAGCATTTCAGATTATGTACAGAGCAAGTTGGAGAAATTTTAACCAGACCAGAATAACAAGTTTTGAAATTCAAGACAGTTAAGTGAAAGATACAGTAGCTCTGAAAGGAGTCAAATACAGATAATTATCTCTGTGTACCTTGCACAGCATGCTGATGCCCTGAAATTTGCTCTATGTAACAGGCAGAGAGAGTGGAATGCCTAATTACAAAGCATCATTTGTCCCTCTCTTACAAGGTGGAAAAAAGCCATCTCCAAATTCACTACAGCCTGTGGTTTGGACAATGGGGGATGGAATTCAACAGAGCACAACCATTTTCCTCCAGATGCCAAGAAAATAGGGAGGGCTTTAGCCACTGAATAGTTATAGAAAAACTTATGGGGCTCCATGAGATTCTGCCAGTGGTCAGGACTGGTCATTATGCCCACTGTGTCAATGGCTATGGTCAGGGATTTATAATAAGGGGGAAGCTATTTGGAAAAAGAAGAATACCATGTGGTATGCAGAGCAGAGACAGAAGCGAGCTCACATTTTAGGCAGAGAGGAAGAGCTCATGGTTTGAAAGAGAGAATGTCATGTGGCGTGTAAGGAGTTAAAGGGAAAAGGAAGCATGCTGTTAGAGAGGAGCACACAGATAGGGAGGGGCATTGGGTTTGCAAGAGAGCAGAAGCACCCCACCAGCCAGTCATGGGGCTGGGTGTGTAAGAAGGTGCTGCAGGGTTCTAAGCTGAGAGCTGGAGAACACCACAACATGCATGGGACCTCCCCCAAAACTGCATGGATGAATAGGAGCTGCCAGAAAAGCTGAGCTGTGAACTTTTGCTTTTTTGGAAGACAGTACCTGTGATTGGCATATTCAGAAATTGGCCCAGTTTGTGAGCCAGCAGCAAGACTGTATACTTGTGGGTGTTTTAAAGGGAGTGGGACTTAATGGCAGAATTCCTTAATCTAAATCTGTATAATCTTTCAATAAACAAAGTCCTTTCCTTTTTACTCTTTTTTTTTTTTTTTTTTAAAGATTTTACTTCTTTATTATTTTTAGAGAGAGGGGAAGGCAGAGAGAAAGAGAGGGAGAGAATCATCAATGTATAGTTGCCTTTCATCTGACTCCAGCTACGGACCTGGCTGGAAACCTGGCTTGCAACCTGGTTATGTGCCCTGGCTGGGAATGGAACCAGTGACCTTTGGGTTCATAGGCCAGTGCCATTTCACTGAGCTCACTCTTTTACTAAGAGCTTTTCCTTTGGTGGTGGGCAGACAGGCCTCTCACAACTGAATAGCTTATGGGTTCTGTTTTACCTCTTCAATCTGTGAACATATACTCATTATACCCCAAAAGCTATCCAGAGTTTACAGTTAAGAAATTTTAGTTGCAATTAATTTTTAAAAATATTTTATTTATTATTTTCAGAGAGAGGGGAAGGGAGAGAGACAGAGAGGGAGAGAAATATCAATGTATGGCTGCCTTTCACCTGCCTCCAGCTACGGACCTGGATGGAGGCCTGGCTTGCAACCTGGTTATGTGCCCTGGCTAGGAATTGAACCAGCTTCCTTTAGGTTTGCTGGCTGGTGCCTTATCCACCATGCCACTAGCCAGAACCCACAGTTTTTAAAAATTAAATAAAACGATCTATGTACTTAAGGAAAAAAATATTAATTAAATGAAAATTAAGAAATATTTAACTATTTCTGTCTATATTAGTATAGTTTCCCATCTGCTATTCCTTTACAATTCCTCTTCTCTACAAAATAAAATCATCTGCTTCCCTAATCATAAATATAAATTTACTAATATTATATATCAACATTTTAGTAATACAGAAGCAAGATTACCTTGCAACTGTTTCCTTTTCTAATACAACTTGAGAACAAATGAAATTGTCATTTTAGACTCATGTTAGTGGAATATGCACATGAAAGTATGTACAGGCTTAACTTGCTTTTATATAAAGCAAATCATTACAATGTCTTTTTTCCTTTAGTTTTTATTTTACCTTAGTGAGAAAAACGAGAGCTGGCATTTCTTTGGAAAGCAGATGTTTGAGGAATGTGATGGAGACTGATGCAGTACTTAACTAAATTTAGCAGGTCTACACAAGGATTAAATAGGTAATCAGGTTTCATTATTAGGCAGTGATTCAAGCTACTAGGCGAATTAGCCACAAACAAAATGGAGACAATTAGAGTGGTTTTTAAAGGTGGTGAAAGTGAGTAAACATTATGAGTATTTTCATTTTTTAAAATTATTTTTGTAAGAGTTCATAAGCTCAAACTGACAAGATCTCAAATGCTCTGAAGAGTAACAGTTTTGCAGTTTCTTTTACATATTTGAGATTAAGAAGGGAGCATAAGGAAGATTACAGGAAGTGGAAAAAAGCAAGGTACAGGATAGTTAGCAAGATTATGAGCTCCCCAGAGTATGTTTACACCTTCAAGGTGTCTGGAGAAAAGGATTGCTTTGGCATTTCAAAGGTGTGTTAACCTAGATGCACAAGAACAATGGGCAGAGCTGGCTTAAATATGTGGATATTTGAACTTTTCTAACAAGATCAAATTTAATCATTTATTTTTATTTTTAAAAATATGTCCCAGGGTTTTCTCTCAGTAGTTCACATGAAAACAGAAGCTTAATAAATATCTGCAATATAAAGTAAGTATCAAAAGACTAGAAATAAAATCAACTAATTCTAATAGGCTTTAGTAATGTATTTCAAAAGTTAAAATTTTGCTGATTAAGTGTTAAGAGTCCTTCTATATGTGAGTGGTGGGATAAATTAAAAAATACTGTACTGGAGAGTACAGTATGGAGAGGAAAGATGGCAGCAGAGTAGATGGCAGTGCTGACGGCATTCTCAAGCACTGGAGTAGCTGGAGGATAGGTTAGGGAGCATGAGACATCTGTAGGTCCCTACAAATTGGAGCAGTAAACATCTGGACTCAGAGATGCACAGCCAAGAGGCTGCAGAGACCTACAGGAGAGCAGGTGAGACAGTTCCCAACCAACGGGCCAAGAGGCTGGGGTTGGCTCTGGGTAGTGGCAGCTCTGCCCGGAGGGGCGACTATGATTGGGGACAGCTCAGGCTCCCTGATGACTAGAAATCTGATCAGTGAAGTATAGACAGTGAGCTCAAACTTGGGGAGACTGAGGAATTGAACCCCTGCAAGGGAGGGACAGTGTGAGAGCCGTGGTCTGGAGGCTGAAGAGAAGAAGCGCCTCCCCAGGCCAGAGGCAGGGAGGAGAGACCCTCAGAAAGCAGGAGTTCGGGAATACACTGGCACCAGCAGCGGAAGAGCGGAAAACTGTGCCAAAGCACTAACCGGGGAGAGGGCAGCCCAGAGCCCTGTTGAGAAGGGAGGCCCAACCCCGCACAGTGTCACACAGGCTCCCATGGAAACCATAGTGTGGAAACTGTGCCAGAAGGAAGCTTGCCACTGGCACTACCAATGGCTGCCATTTCAGCCAGAGGAAACCTCCTCCAGGAGCCAGAGTGGGAGAGGTAGCCATCGCCGGCACAAACAGCATTTTGTGCTCTCCCCTCAGAACCAAAATGCAAATGGAGAACCCCAAAACATTGGCTGTGTGGAAACCCAGCTAGGTTACTAAAGGCTCAGCCTAGGGGGTGGAGGGGCATGGGCCTCAGAACTAGCCCTGACTGTGACAGCCATAGACCCTGCCACCCCAAGACCTCACAGCCTGATTGTAGACTGTAGAGACTTGATCAAGAAAAAGAGGCAGATTTAGGAAATGGATTGCTGCTAATCTCAAGTACCTGAGTTACACCGAGAGCTACATGAACTATTAATTCCTAACATATCTGTTTCAAAAGTTACTTCTACCCCTCACAATTAGTGCATTTTATGTAAGTACTATTTATATCATAGTGTATCCCAAATCCCATATTTTTACTCCTTTGTTCTCAATTAATTTAAGTACCCAAGATCCTCTTCCTACTCTTGTTTTAAAGCCTACTTTCTCTCTTGCTACAGCTCATTCCCAATCCTCACTCTAAATATTCCTCCTCTCTCCAGCCTCTTAAAACCATCTGTGTGTGTGTGTGCGCGCACTACTAGGTGCTACACATTCTTTTTTATGCTAAAAAAACATACTTGTCCTCCCTCCACACACTTGCCCTATCAGTGCTCATTAAGGGTGGACAAGGAGATAGGTGCAGGCTCTTTATAAACATAGCTACAAAATGTAGTTATAAAACATAGTTATAAACCATTTTCTCCTCCAAACACTTCTTAACCTCTCTTTTTCTCTTTTTTACCTCACACTCCCATCTTACCTTTAGAAATTATATCTCATACATTGTTGATAGTGCTGTGGTGAAACTTACCAACTGGATTCACATATTTTTTTTCTTTTTCTCCTTCTGTTTTTCCTTATTTTTTCTTTTCCTTTTTCACTAATTTTTCTAAGTCAACTTTCTTACTTTAATTTTTTCACTTATGTATGTTTGTTCTCTCACACAATATCTATATATAGGTATATATATGCAAATATAAATATACACAACCTCTGATTAGGCTTAATACTATTCATTCACACTCATGGCATTCTGATTCTCCCCCTCCCTATTTCTATATAAGAGGTAAAGTTTGATTTCTCTCTTACATCCCCCTACCACTTCTTGCCACTATCTTTGCTACTCCTTTCCACCTTTCAAAATTATCTATATTTTAGTCAACTCAATTGTTTTTCCCCTCTTATATAATAGTCTTGTTATATCTACATCCTTATTAAGCCTGGCTCATTTTCTTCTGAGGGCATGGTTAAGGGTGGGGGTCACCTTTGAGGGTATGGGTATTTAGCTAGGCTCATATGCAATCAAAAGTGGTATTAAGGGTGTAAGATATCTTTGAAGGTATGATTATTTTGCCTGAACTAGTGGTTCTGTTTTAGGAACAGTTCAATAACAGTATATGAGAAGTGGTAGAAGGAGTGCCTCTCAATCAGCCAGCTGAAGTGAAAAACTCATGAAGGAGAAACACATAAACCAAATCCAAAATACAACCAGACAGCCCAAATTAAGGACTTAAAGGGCATCCCAAGAGCAAAGAGTTGAGAAAATCTAGGAGACTGTACCACTGAATTACATAAAGCTTCTGCCACAGAAGGGCACTCCATGAAGGCAGGGAGTCATAGAAGATTAATCTGAGAAACAAAAATAAGCAATATCATACACCCAAAGAAGGGAGAAAATGAAACAGCCCATCAACAAAAGGAAAAGAGGAATCACCAGAAAGACTGCTAAGTGAAATAGAAATAAGCAAACTATCAGACATGAAATTCAAAGAAATGGTTACTGCCCTGGCTAGTGGCATAGTGGATAAGGTACAAGCCTGTGAACCCAAAGTTCACTGGTTCGATTTTCCAAAAAGGAACATAACCAGGTTGCAATCCAGGTCTCCAGCCAGGTCCTTAGCTGGAGGCACATGAAAGGCAACCATACATTGATGTCTCTCTCCCTCTCTGTTTCACTCCCTTCCCCTCTCTCTAAAAATAATAAATAAAATCTTAAAAAAGAAAAAAAAAAAAAGAGAAAGAAATGGGTATAAGAAAACTCAATGAGCTCAACAAGCTCAAAGAAAACTACAAGAAACTCCAGGTCAGCTACAAGGAACTTACTGAAAATTATACCAGCATTAAAAAGGACATAGAAACCATCCGTAGGAACTAGGAGGAAAAGAAGAATAAAATTTCTGAACTGAAGAACACAGTAGAAGAAATCAAAAGCGGGTTAGAGGAAGCAGAGGACCAGATCAGCAAATTGTAGGAAAACATGGAAAAAAATAACCAGACATTGTAACATAATGAAAAAACAAAGACTGAAAAAGAATGAAGCGGTTTTAAGAGAGATAGAGGAAAACATGACACACAACAATATCTGTATCATAGGGATACCAGAAGGAGAAGAGGAGCAAGGGATAGAAACCTTGTTTGGAAAAGTAATTACATAAAACATCCCTAAATTGATGAGCAAAAATGTCACTCAAGTTCAGGAACCAGAGGATCCCAATGAAGATGAACCCAAACACATCCACTCTAAGACATTCATAATTAAAATAGCAAATATCAAAGACAAGAAGAGGATCCTAAAAACATCAAGAAAGAATCAGCTAATAACAAATAAGGGGGCTCCAATAAGGTTATCAAATGATTTCTCAACAGAAACAATACAATCCAGAAGGGAATGGTAAAAAATATTCCAAGCAATAAAAAACCAAAACCTGTAACCAAGAATACTCTACCTAGCAAGGCTCTCATTCAAAATGGAAGGTGAAATAAGGAGTTTCCCAGACAAAAGAAGGCAAAAAGAACACATCTCCACCAAACCAACATTGCAAGAGATGCTAAAAGGTCTGCTTTAAAAAGATGAAGAAACAGAGAGACAGAGAGGAACACAAAAATAAAAGGAAGATGTCAATAAAGAAGAACCCGTCAATAATAATCTAAACATAAATGGATTAAATGCACCAATCAAAAGCTGTAGGGTAGCTGAATGGATAAGAAAACATGGCCCACATATATGCGTCTTCAAAAGACCCACCAGAGAGCAAAACATCAACACAGACTAAAAGTGAAGGGATGGAAAAATATACTTCAAGCACATGGACATGAAAAAAAGGCTAGGGTAGCAATACTTATATCAGACAAAACAGATTTCACAATGAAGGCCATAAAAAGAGACAAAGAAGGGCATTTCATAATACTTAAGGGGAAAAATCCATCAAGAAGCTATAACCCTCATAAACATATATGCACCCAATGTAGGAGCACCCAAATATATAAGGAAAATCTTGGAGGACTTCAAGAAGGATATATAAAACAACACACTAATAGTAGGGGGTTTTAATACCCCATTATCAACAATGGACAGATCTTCCAAGCAAAAAACACCAAAGATATTGTGGGCATTGAATAACACTATGGATGAAATAGACTTAACTGATATATACAAAACTTTTCATCCCAAAGAAGCAAAATACACTTTCTTTTCAAATGCACATGGAACATTCTTAAAGATAAACCACATGGTAAGACACAAGACAAGTATCCACAAATTTTAGAAAATTGAAATAATTCCAAGCATCTTCTCAGACCACAATGGCTTGAAACTAGAAACCAACCTCAAGGAAAAAATCCCAAAACAGTCTACTTCATGGAGACTGAATAAGATGTTATTAAGCAATAAATGGGTTAAAAATGAGATCAAAGAAGAAATCAAAAAGTACCTGGAAACAAATGAAAATGAATTCACAACACCACAAAACCTATGGGACACAGTGAAGGCAGTCCTCAGGGGGAAATTCGTAGCAGTACAGTCCTACCTAAAAAGGCTAGAAGAACTTCTTACAAACAACCTAACCATAAAGCTTCAAGAACTAGAAAAGCAATAATAAACAAAGCCCAGAGCAAGTAACAGGAAGGAAATTACCAAGATCATAGCAGAATTAAATGACATAGAGACTAGAAACACAATTCAAAGGATCAATAAATCCAAGAGCTGGTTCTTTGAAAAGACAAATAAAATTGACAAGCCATTAACTACACTCATCAAGAAAGAGAGAGGACCCAAATAAACAAAATCAGAAACAACAAAGGATAAATCACAACTGATATCCCTGAAATACAAAGGATTGTGAGGAAGTAGGAGGAATCACAATACCAAATATCAAACTCTATTACAAAGCCATAGTAACTGAAACAGTCTGGTACTAGCACAAGAACAGACAAACAGATCAATGGAACAGAATAGAGAGCCCAGAATTAAACCCAGGACTCTAAGAGCACCTAATATTCAACAAAGGGGGAAGGAACATAAAATAGAGTGCGGAGAGCCTCTTCAACAAGTGGTGTTGGGAGAACATGCAAAAAAAATGAAACTAGACCACCAACTTACACCATACATCAGAATTAACTCAAGATGGATGAAAGACTTAAAACATAAGCAGTGCCTCCATAAAAGTCCTAGAGGAAAACATAGGCAAAAACATTGCACATATCCCACTCAGCAAAATTTTAATGATATGTCTCCCAGGTCAAGGGAAATAAAGAACAAATAGACAAATGGGACTACATCAAACTGAAAAGTTTCTGCTCTGCCAATGACACTGCAGACAAGGAATTGATCTCCAAAATATAAAAAGAACTAATATAACTCAACACCAGGGAGACAAACAACCCAATTAAAAAATGGGCAAAGGAACTAAACAGAAACTTCTCCAAGGAGACTTACCAAGGGCCCATAGACATATGAATGAATGCTCAATATCACTAGCCATTAGAGAGATGCAAATTAAAACTACAATAAAATATCATCTCACACCTGTCCGAATGGCCATTATCAACAAATCAACATACAACAAGTGCTGGCGAGGATGTGGAGAAAAGGGAACCCTGGTGCACTGCTTGTGAGAATGCACAGACTGGTGTAGCCACTATGGAAGACAGTATGGAATTTCCTCAAAAAACTAAGAATAGAACTGCCTTATGACCTAGCAATTTCACTGTTAGGCTTATACCCAAAGAATCCTGAAATACCAATTCAGAAGCACCTACGTACCCCTATGTTCACAGCAGTGCTATTTACAATATCCATGTGCTGGAAACAATCTAAGTGTTCTTCAGTGGATGAATGGATCAAAAAACTGTGGTACATTTACACAGTGGAGTTCTACAGAGCAGAGAGAAAGAGAGAACCCCTACCATTTGTCATAGCACAGATGGGACTGGAAAGTATCATGCTTAATGAAATAAGCCAGGCAGCAAAAATTACATGTTCTCACTTAATACAGGAGACTAATGAACAAATTAGCAAGCAAGCAAAACAGAACCAGAAACATCAATACAAGGAACATACTTTCAGTGTGCAAAGGGGAAGGGAGGGTGGGGAGAAGGAGGCAAAAAAGGAACAGTTTAATCAAGCAGTTAGCATGGATGACTCATGGACATGGACAACATATGGGATTGACTATATTGGGGGGAGGGTAGGATGGGTGGAGAAGGGGACAGCAGAGGGGGAAAAATGAGGTGAATGTAATGTAACAACAATAAAATAAACAAATTAAAAAAACTTGCAGCAACTACAAAGAGTATGCTTTATTATATCTGTATTCAGTGTATAAAAATGAAGGCCTCACTGGTTTGTTAGGTTGGCTTACCAGGATTGCTTGTATGCATTCCCTCAGCTTTTTGAAAATCATATACTCTGCACATGCAGAGATAATGCCACTTACCTATTATTAGTAGAACATGCACTTGACTTTGAATTGTTCTTTTGTAATAATGTGAATAGTGGCTCACATTTGCAAAAGTATTAGACAGAATAAGGTGTGTAGACTACGTCTATTTTTTTTTCTGTATGAATCTTACTTAACTGGCCCAATGCTATATGACCTAACTTACCTAGACAACATATTATGTAGGCCCATGATATGCAGAGATTGGCAAATGTCATTGGTAGGTTATATCTATCAATTGATGGCCAGTGCATATTTGATCCTTACAATGTTTTTCTAATGCTCTGGCCAGGCCAGTTCTTTGGGGTTAGAACACCATGTTTCCCTTTCAATGTAGTGAACACTTTTCCCACTATAAAATAGCCCTGCCCTTGGAACAGAAACAACATTAGGTCTTTGCAACTTGAGTAGTTTTTAGCCCTGGATTGTTTAGTTTATAAAAATATTTGATTTAGACCAAACTTGTGGCCTGATGATGTTTAGAAGCATTCCAAAGTATAACTCAGAGAAGATGCTAGCAAAAACCATGGTTGGAAGAGGATGAAAACGATGGTTGCATTATTTTCCTTGTAGGTGTAGCCAGGCCTGGAAATCCATCACTGCCATTTTAAAATATGTTCCTAAGAATAAAGTCAACTGGTATCCTGAGAACTACATTAAATATCAAAGTAAAGTAAAAAAATACACACACACACACACACACACACATGAACACACTGTATTTTTCACACTATAGATGCACCTAGGTTTAGAGGAAGAAAACAAGAAAAAAATATTCAGAACTAAACAGAGTACTAAAACATTTAATAAAATATAACAGAATACTATTTCAACCAGGTAAAGTGAATAGCAGTCAACAGCGGTATTAAGAACCATCATCACTGTCATTAACAAATGAGGAGAGAATTTAAGGTTCAAGTACTCCTCTTGTTTTCTGGGAACCCCAAGAACTCATCATTGCTAGTGTCAGAATTTATGAAGCTCAGTTGTTCACAATCATTGATATCACTTTCTTTGCTATCTTCATATATGATACTATGTTCAGTTCCTTCTAAGGCATTGCTAATGCCACATTTTTTGAATAACCGTACAATGGTTTCTTCCTTCACTGAGTGCCATGATGTTTTCACCCATTCACAAACTTGAGGGATAGTGGGCCTCTTCATTAATCGAGTAGTTGTCAGATCATGATTACCAGCAGCCATCTTTGTTCCACTCTTCTCACATAAAGACTTGAAATGATTTGTTGATGGAAACGTCAAGAGGTTGCAACTGGTTGGTAAGACCCCCAGGAATTACAGCTAGATGAGTCTTTGTTAAAGCTCAGCTAAAGGCTTCTTTAAAGCTCTTTTTTGTAGTTTCGCTAATATGTGCTCTTAATTGGTCAAGCACTGATAAGCCTCATACCCATCATTATCCTCAGCTGTTTGGACAGATCAGCGGTTGTAGCTGGGAGTGTCAGGTGACTCTCTGCACTCTCCCAGGTCCCAGGTGATAGGCAGAGGCAGATGGCAACTGACCAGACACCCTGAGATTCAGTAAATGTGGGACATTTAAGTGTCCCCAGGGGCTTCAAGTCAGCCCACCTCTTCCTCTTCTACAGCTGTTGCCACTGCTGACAGGTCAGGTAATACACATTATGGTCTGTGACACAATATTTGCCCCATAAGATGCACAGACATTTGCCAACCTCCAACTTTTGGGGGGGAAAAGTGTGTTTTATGGAGCAAAAAATATGGTGTATGTATATATATGACAGTGCTTTCATAGAACTCATATTTTTTCTTGAGAGTGCAAAGAAAAAAGTAGGACATAAGTAATATTTGAAACATCATTTCCAATATGTTCCCCTTTTTTCATTATATAACTGAGGATAAAGTTAGTAAAGAACTTAGATGTTTTTTGGAAAAAGGAAATGCTTTCTGACTAATTGAGATTAAAAAAAAAATCTGTTAAAACATACATGGGTTTCAAATGAACAAAGTAACTGGTGAACCAAATAAAATCATAAGCATGGATACATGGAACAGACCTACAGATTTCAGAGGGGAAAGAGGTGGGAGGGACCTCAGAGACTCGTCAAAGAACATATTGGTTTGTGCATATGTGCATAAGCCATGGACACAGACAATAATGTGGGGAAGGCAGGGCAGAGGGCTGAGTGGAGGGGACAAAGGTGGGAGTGGGGGGATGGGGAAAATCTGTAAAAGTGTCTTGTTAACAATGAAAAAAAAAAGATTTTGCAAAAATACAAAACTATGCCACTGAAAAAATTTTTGCTTGAGAAAAAGAAACACGTGTAATATACAGGTTTTGTTATTATTTTAAATAAATTAATAAAAAGCCATTTAGAAAATATGGATGGGTTAACATATATGAAAACTTAATTATCTATGTATTATATAGATGTGTATATATTATTACTAGTGAAACTATGTACCGATGTGCAATTGAAATTAGCTATATTTAAAAACATCCTTTAAAATATGCTATATGGAATTTTATTGTTTAGTTATACTGGTTATGTATAATTTACCTATAATTTATATAAGAACATATGATATCATCATTTTACAGATGAGAAAACTGAGACAGAAAACTTAACGATTAACCAAAAATCAGTTTGATGGTGCTAAATTATACCCAACTCTTAGATTCCAAAATTCTTAAATTCTTTATCTTTCCACTGTATTATTTTTATCTAACATATAAATGTGACTCATGTAAAAAAAGCATAGTTTCATAAAAGTAAAATGTGTAAAAATTTACTAAGTTAAGCAACATCTCTGTGTCAGCTCTCAATCATTTCACATTTTGCTTGTCTGTGGTGTTGCCATTGTTAAGAGGTCAAACTGATCTGTAGGAAATTTCAAGCACAAAATAAAATAGGATTGAATGCTCTATTAATTTGAAGACTTATATTTCTGTCCACATAAAATAGCAGTTAATAAAGCTTCCTACAGAGAGACATTCAGGAAGTTGCAACTTACACAAACAAAATATGATCTCTGGGTAGAGGTTAAAGAGCAATGCAGTTCTTTCTGTATCACATATCCAGTCCCCAAACTTCTAGTGATTTTGTTTCCTCTACATGGTTTATATAAGTGGATGAGTAATTTACTTAGCTTTATAAATAAATTTATATATGAATTTAAAATATGCTTTAAAACTTTTAACTTGTTTTGTGGAATGTATCGTGCATTTTAATTTGCTTCATTAGTGATAGGATATGCTTCTAAGTTTCTATTTCTTTTTTTTTTTTTAATTTTATTGTTGTTGTATTACATCCATCCCCTTTTTGCTCTCCTCTGTCCTCCTATGTTTCTATTTCTTATTAAATGACATTTATTCTAATATTCTACTGTTAACTTTTCAAGGTGATCTATTTAAACACAAGTTGACTTATATTACTTTCTATTATTATTCTTCAGTGGTCACTCCATCACTTAAATTATAAAATAAAAGTTATTAATTTCTCTCACTACACCTTCTATAATATGATGCTTGCTTAATTTTCCAACCTGATTTTTCACTATGCTCTCCCTCATCTTTTATGCTCCAGCCTCATCTTAGGTCACTTTTATTCATTCATTCACTAATATAGTTCATTCCCTCACTAAACACCTACTCCAAGCAAGATACTACACTTGTTTGGTGACTATAATTCTTAAAAATTTGTTTCTTCTATGAAAAGGCCCATCATTTTATCAAGAAAAGTCCTTTCAAAGAACAAAAAGCATTCACTATAACATAGCAGCTTCTTAGCACCCAAGAAAACATATTACACTTCTTCAATATCTCAACTCTTCTTTCTCCTCTACTTGCTTTTTTTTTTTTTTTTTAAATCTCTGAGTCAAAAAATCAAGTTGTTATCCATTTTTTTAAGCATTTGCCATGCCATGAATTCCACTGGGGACAATAGAAACACATAATTTCTCTGAGTCAAAAAATCAAGTTATCCATTTTTTAAGCATTTGCCATGCTATGAACTCCATTAGGGGCAATAGAAACACATAACTTACAGAAAATAGGATAGTTCCTCTCAATAAGTTTATAGTATATTTGAAGAGAATTAAATGAACCAACTAGAGATTTATGTAATTACCGGTCAGGAAACTATTTCAAAAAAGGGCTATTCGGTATTTTTGGTTTTGTGTGCCATACAGTCTTTGATATATCTGATCAGCTCTATTGTTGCTGGGTAAAAGTAGCAGTAGGTACATGAATGAGCATGTCTGTGTTACAATAAAAATTTATTTACAGAAATAGGTGGCAGGCCAGATTTGGCCCAGGGATTAAAGTTCGCTCACTCTTAATTTAATGGTTATTAAATCAAAGATATGGCATAAAATATTACTCATATAAGCATTCAGAGAAAGAAAATGCATTCTGAGTTAGGTCTTGTTAGGGGAGAATAACTGATTGCAATAATTACTAAACAGGTACTTCAAAATAATGACCAAAGAAGATATTCTGGATAGAGTAGAATAACAAGAAGAATAACAAAATTAAAGTCTTATAGTAAGTTATGCAACCAGCACAGTGAACCTTAAAGATGCAAACCAAACAAGGAAAATTCCTTAAAACCAAATTGCACTGTTAGGATTCTCTAGAGGATCAGACCCAAAAGGATAAATAGTTAATCTCCTACATATATCTACATACAGAAAATATGAATATACATATATTATATATTAACTATATGTTAATGTATCAATAAATTATTATTTAAAAATTGGCTTGTGTGATTCTGGAGGCTTACTTGAGCAAGATCTGCATCTGGCCAGCTGGGGGCTCAGGAGCACCTGTGCTGTCATTCTAATTCTAATTTGAAGGCCTGAAAACCGAGAGAACAAAAGATATGGTTTCAGTCCAGAGGCTAGCCAGCTCCAGCCCCAAAAAGAGCTGATGTTTCAGTTTGTTTGAAGACAGGAAAAAAGGCACCATTCCAGCTCAAAGTAATTGGGCAGGAGGAATCCTCTCATTCAGGAGACAGTCAGCTTTTTTGTGTTGTTAAGACTCAGTTCTTCAGTAGACGCTCATGTTACGGAGAGCAACTTGCTTTACTGAGACTATCGATTTAAATGTTAAACTTATCCCCAAATCATCCTAACAGAAATATTTAGAATAATGTCTGACCAAATATTTGGGCATCACATGGCCCTGTCAATTTGATACATAAAATTTACCTTCTCACAGGCCAGGATGGTATTTCAAAGCCAGTATACACCTGCAGTAGACTACTGTTTACAAAGTTTCATCTCCACTGGCCCCATCACTCCTGCCCTCTGTACCTCTTCCCCAATTTGTCTAATGATTACAAAGTGAAAACATGTTTGACAGTAAAAGTAATTTAATACCGTTTACTTATTTATTATTTTCCACAGCTTACATTAGGGTTTATTTTTGGCAGTGTACATTCTATGAGTTTTGAGAAAAGTATAAAAGCATGTATCTACCACTATTGCATCATATAGACTGACTATTTACTGCCCTAAAAATACACTATGCTCTACCTCCCTATCCATCCTTTCCAATCCCTGGCAACAACTGATCTTTTTACTGTCCCCATAGTTTTGCCTTTTCCAGAATTGTTGTACAGTTGGAATCACATATTTTTCCAGATTGGCTCCTTTCACTTAATCATATGCATGTAAGTTTTCTTCATATATTTTCTTGGCTTGATTGTTCATTTGTTTTCAGTGTTAAATAATATTCCATTTTAGGGGCCCTTTCTTTGTGCTCCATACACTGGTACCTGGAGGCTGTATGTTCTAAAAGAGACATTAATAAAAAACAGCACTTGAATTTCAATACCACATTTTTATTTTTATTATTTTTTCAATGTATGGTTGCGTTTCACCTGCCTCCAGTCACTGACCTGACTGGAGACCTGGTTTGCAACCTGGTTATGTGCCCTGGCTGGAGAATCCAACCAGAAACCTTTGGGTTCGCAGGCTGGCGCCTTATCCACTGTGCTACCAGCCAGAGCCTCAATACCATATTTTTAAAAAGCTACATGATAGTCAATTATAGTAATTAGTTTTTTATTGTATTATATTTGCTCTTTCTTATACACACACACACACACACACACACACACACACAGAGGCACACATACAATGCACACAATCTACTAGAAAATTTACAAGTCCATGTAATGACATATAATATCATCTCTTTTCTATAGTACAGAAGTACATTGTCTTGGTGTATCTAACTTTGTATGAAGCTATATGTTGAGAGATGACACATTATTTTAATTTGTGTATTTTACTAATGGAATGTGTTACTAAAAACTCCCATAGAAGGAAATGAGTATAGTGCTGACTATTTTTTTCCTTAGTTAACTTAAGTAACATTCTGATATCAGAACTTATATTTTAATCCTCTTTACCATTTGGAATGAAAAAATGTTAATTTCATTTATATTATCTACTCAATTAACAAGCATTCCGTTGTTTCAGTAAAGATTATGCTAGTAGGACTTACCATCTAGTGTTATCAAACACTGCTTTCTTTCACATCTCTACATCTCTGCCAGATCCTGCCTAAGCACCACAGCCCAGGAGCAGTAAGGAAGCTAACACCTTGCATATTAGCATAAGGAACCAGTTTGGAACCATCCATTCAGTCTGGGATCATTTTAGATGGGCACAGATCTCTGGAATGGAATTTTGCTTCACATAGCAATTGAAATTTGTTTAATTCCCAATGACCTGGAAATTTCTTTGAATCTTAGATTTATTGATGTGTGTTTAGAAAAGTAACTGGCATCTATCTTCTGCAATTATTTTTCTGATCAACAAGAGATATTTGACACACAAGCATTCCTTTATAAGATTTTTTACCATAAAAGAACTTTATAAATTGAACCATATATAAAGACATCAATTTCCAATTTAGTTATACAGCTATCAAATTACATTCTTCTAAGTAAATAGTAAATATTGTTTCTTTTTCTTTTCTCTTCTCTGCTTTAAAACTTCTGAAGTTGTCCTTAGAGCAAAGTAAAGTTCCCAGGGGAAAATATTACTTATAATGGAGATTTTCTGTTAATATTCGGTCTGTTCAATGCCTGGTTAAATTCAATGCCTTTATTTTTTTTTCTGAAAATAGCAGTAAATTACTGTATCGGTGGTATTTCAGAAATCCCATCTTAGACTATGACTTACAGTTTATATTGTATTATAAATACTGGCTTGCTTTGAAGCTCATGTGTACCTTTCATGCAGAAACCAAGTAGAGAGTAAAATCATTATTCAATTTAATTTGCA
This sequence comes from Noctilio leporinus, assembly GCA_004026585.1. Classification (NCBI taxonomy): domain Eukaryota; kingdom Metazoa; phylum Chordata; class Mammalia; order Chiroptera; family Noctilionidae; genus Noctilio; species Noctilio leporinus. The sequence continues at coordinate 20,939 of PVIW01010182.1, forward strand.
ATATTTATTATCCTTACTGGATATGGATGTGAAAGCTACATTCACAAGATATGGTCTCTGGGTTGTTTTTTTTAACTTAGGCTTCATGCATTTTATATTTTTATTTTGTACTTCATATATGTTATAGAGAAAAATGTATACATGTAATTGGGAATTAAGATAACACATTTGAATTCAAGATATGATTCTGTCTGAGTAGAAATCCTGTACAGTATTTTCCTGGGTTTAGCTACTCTATAAATGTTCATAGAAGGTTTTTTTCCTCCATATTTATTACTTATTTTATCTAAACTTTCTCATTTTATCCCTTTGATTAAAGTCTTTTGATGTGTTTCTTCTGTCAACTTTCTCTGCTTCTTTTGTTCTTTTTGTCAGTGTTCATTTATATCAGTGTCAGAAATAACACAGCTATTGTCCATTCCAATAAAAAAAATTAGTGTCTTATTAAGCATCTAAGTTGATTTAGTGTGAAATAAGAGATACATATAAAATTTCAACTTTTCCAAGGTATATGCTGAATAGCAACTATTTCCATGAGCACTGGTAAGATATGGGAGGTGTAATTGGTATGTTGAATTTTACTTGAACATTTGTTTTGGATCATTTTTCTAAGATGATAAATGTGGAGCAACCTTTGGCCTTTGTAGTACAATACACACTACTAATGAACCCCTATCCAGTTCTCCTTTTTGTCCCCGTGTATTAGTTTCCTTTAGCTGCAATAACAAATTTCCACAAAGTAAGTGTTTATAACAATAGGAATATATTTCTTTCATGATTCTGGAGGTTAGAAGTATGACACCTTTTGGTTCCTTATGGGGGGCTCTGAGGGAGGTTCTGTTCCACATGTCTCTTCTAGTTTCTGGTGCCTCTTGGCAACCCTTGCTTCTTGAAAGGTAGTTAAAGACACCTTTACATGGTGTCTTTGTATTTTTTTAAGATTTTATTATTTTTAGAGAGAGGGAAAGGGAAAGAGGCAGAGAGGGAGAGAGACATCAATGTATGGTTGCCTTTCACCTGCCTCCAGCTATGGACCCGGCTGAAGACCTGGCTTGCAATCTGGTTATCTGTCCTGGCTGGGAATCAAACCAGTGACATTTGGGTTTGCAGGCAGACACCTTATCCACTGTGCCACCAGCCAGGGCCTAAGGATGCTTTTTATTCTGGGTGTGGGTCTTTGGAATGAGGTAGGTCCCAGCCTAAATCCAGGATAATTTTAAGATTTCTAATCAAATTACCTCTACAAAGACTTTTTCTAAACAAGGTCCTATTTATAGCTTCCAGGTAGCTTTTAGGGAAGCAACAGTTCAACCCTTTCCTGAGGCAAAATACATTCAGCCTATTTCAACATTCTTGAAAGCCCCAAACTAGTATAACATAAGTTCTGAGTCTAAAATCTCATCTCAGTATAAGTCAAAAAAGTCCCAAATAGCATTATCACAATCATCTAAACCATGTATAGGTGAGACACTGGGTATGGTTCATACTGCGGCAAAATTCTTTGCCTGTGGAAAGAACTAAGGCATTATTGACTCATCAGCAAGGTCAACTCCCAGGAGAGGAGATTTTATTAGATTTCAAGTCTGGGAATAATCCTACTTGGCTTAAAGCTTTATCTCCTGAGAAACCGGTGTCCCCAGCAGTGTTTGTGCTTCCCTCAGAGTCAGTTTTCCTTTTCTTGTATGATACCATGTATTTGCAGTCAGGTAGTTCTATGATTCCATTCAAGCCTGTAAAATTTAAATGTCTAAGAGTCTTGTCATTGTGTCCTATTTCTGACCCCTTCAATCAAATATGGAAGTGTTTTTACTGATAAAATAGTCTCAAAAACATTGCTGGTCTCTTATGCATCATCTCAGAGTACAGGCTATTAGATAAAAGTCCTGCACAAATATTTCCTGTAAAACCTTATTTCTATTCTTGGCTTCTCCTGAGATACTTAATTGTAGCCATAAATTACATCCCTGAACTCTTCAGTAAAGGGTTACCCAGTTAAATGTTTGGCCTCCTCTCCAGAGCACACTTTCTGAACACTAAATCTCAACATGATCTAACATCGATTCTCTGACACTGAGTGTCCTACAATTCAACTTAATTCTGATACTACTCATAATTAAATATAGACTCCACAAATTAAGATCAAAGTCCTTCAATACTAACATTAGCTACATGGAATGGATCCCACAAATGATGGGCATGGTGCTCAACAAGACTTCTTATTTCAAATGCCAACCATAAGAGAGATTCCCAGGCTACCTGGTTTCTGTTTCAATTGATTACAAATCTGGGGACTGCCACAACCCCACTTCCTTTCAGGTTTCTGGGCTTGTAGCTTCACATCTCCAATCTCTCCTTTAATAATCTTCACATGGCCTTCACCTTTATGTCTGTGTTTCTCTGGCTCCATAAAGCACTTATAATTTTATTTAGGACTCACCCTAAATCCAGAAAAACCTCACTTCAAGATCTTGAATCTAATTACATGCACAAAGACCCTTTTCCAAATAAAATTGCATTTACAGGTGCTCCATCATGTATCTTTTAAAGGGTTACATTTCAATTTATTATACCCTTCTACCATTTTTTCCTCCTTCTCTTATTCTCTCTCATTCTCACTCTGTCTTGTATAAAATTTTTTCACGTAACAAAATAATGTTTCTTGAAGCCATGTTATTTGTGCAAATTTTGCTTATAACTAATAGTTCTGGACTAATTTTTTAATTTTTCAAGGTTTACTTGTCAACTGTTTTATAGTTAATACATTAATAATTTGAATTTTGACCCATAGATCACCTCTTTAAAACATTAAAATATGTGCTGCTCTAGTTGTTGCATTTATTAATGTTTAATTTAAACCTATCACCATTTTATATCTTTTTCTCTTATACCTTAAATCAACCTTGTTTATAATGCTTTAACCTATCTATATGTTCATATAGATAAAAATACCTTCCATCATATAACACTATTAAGTTTCATTAGCCATGGAATTTAACAATTATTTATGGAACTCCTAATGTGTGCAAAGTCAATGTGCACTGATCATGAAAAGCTTTCTCAGAGTTATTAAAAAAGTCACCAAGGGAGCTTGTTAAATTAATTTACAGGTACAATCCCAGACCTATGGCGCAGTTCTGGAAAATAAATAATAACTGACAAAATTTGTGGCTCTCTGCTGCATATTTTTCATTGTGTATATATGTATTATCATACTTATAATCAACTAAACCATGCAATACAGTATATCATGTTTTGCTTAGAAGAGTGTTGGAGACAATGTGTCACATTTAATCTCTATAGCACATAGCATGTAGTTGCATCTACATGCTATGTTCTCAAGTTGTTCATCTTGAAAAGCCCCATGGTGATGACTACATAGCTAAAAGTAGGGCTAAGTGAAGGCATACAAATCAAGAGGTGCAGAATGGTAACCATAGTTTGTCAACATATTCTGAAAGTCGAGTTTTATAACATACTTTGGACAAAGATGTCCTTATTTGGAAAACAAAATCTTAAAAGTATCTTTCTTTGAAGATTGTCACATGGAGCACATATATTCCATATAAAGCAAGGATATTTATTAAAGTTTGAATGAGTCTGTAAATAAGTATGAGAATTCATAAAGAATTATACAGTATGGTTACCTAAATTTACTATTTCTGGCTTTTTCTATCATAAATCTCATGAAGGTGACATTTTCTAATAATAAAAATGATTATAACAATAGCAAAACCAAAGGTTAACAGTTGTTATCCACTAATTAGGTACCTAAATTAAACCAGATATGGTACCCAATTATCTCTAATCTTCTCAGAATCCCAATGAAGAACAGGTTGAGAATTATAAGATTTGTTTAAAGTCACAGATAGTTAATTGGTAGGGGCAGGATTTAGTCTCTCTCTAGCATGATCCAAATTCTTTACTGTACATATATAGAAGGGGTTATAAATCCCTTCATCCTCTATCTGGCAACATGATGATTGGCTTGCATACAAGTCACCTTCATACTATGAGAGTAATTAAGTTATTACAACTTAATTAACTCTTAATTACAAGAGTTTTCCAGGAAGAAAGCTTGTGAATGTAATAGGCAGTTGCAAAAAAAAAAAAAAAAAAAAGTCATTGCAAAGATAAGAACAACATGTCCCTGGAGGTCCAGAGAAAAACTGCCCCTTTTTAAGTCATCCAAGAAGGCTTAGAGGCAATAAGAGATCTGGAGTCTGCTTTAAAAAAAATCTGAAATTTTTGATGACTGACCATATATAATTTTCTAAATAACCTCAGGGAGGAAGTTTGATAGGGTTATTATGATCCTTTTAAGATAAAATAACCAAAGCTTTGAAAAATTATACTTTTTCCTAAGCTACCGACAAGACTCTCTTCTTAACTAAACTTTAGTCAGGTTCCTTTACACTTTATAAGCCTCAACATTCAGTGCCTATCTCTATCAAATTCACGTCACCCAGTTTGGGCACAATCACATTTAGAAAGAACCTCTACCCTCAATATCTGACCCATCACCAAGCCCCAGATGATACCTGATTAATCTGGCCTGTCTTCAGCAAGAATCCTGTCAGGTCAGTTTAGCCATAAATACCCCTTTATACCTGATGTTTCCTTTTAGTAATTCCTACACTGACCTCTAGCCTTCTCCTTGGCTATAAATCCCTGCTTATCCATGCTGTACCTGGAATTGAGGGCAGTTCTATACTGAGGTCTTATTCCCTATTGCAACAACTGCCCAGCCCTGGTGTTTCTTTGACACTACTCCATGACTGTGTGGTACAATAGGATTTCTAGGACTTTTCTACTCTGACTTAAAAGTGAGTAACCTTTCTTTCATACCAAGAACAGCATGAAGAAGAACAACATATTTTTCCTCCAGGGTGCAACAAATTTTATTATGGTTTTGCCAAAATTGAATACATACAGTAAATACATTAAGTACTTCTTTTTTTAAGTTTGTAATAGAATTTACAGTGAAGTTGTGAGGGAGGTATACAAGGTTACTTTTTGTTAAATAATGAAAGAAGAAATGTACTTTAAATATCACCCTGGAAATACCTGAATTCATGCTTTCTAAATATATTTATTGAACATCTTTTCCTCAGGCAATATTTTTTTTTAATTTTATTGTTGTTGTATTACATCCATCCCCTTTTTGCTCCCCTCTGTCCCCCTCCATTCCTCAGGCAATTTTGTATACAAGTAGACATGTTTGGCCTTCAAGAAACTTGAAACCTACTAGAGAAAACATAATATTAATCAAATAACCATATAACTTAAATTAAAAGTGCATACTTACAAATTATAATAAAGATTAAGAAGAGGAGGTAAATTATATTATTATTATAGCAAATCCTAGAAGGATTTGGCCTTGTCAATAAGTCAGGAAAGACTTCTTGCAGAAGGGGAATCAAAGTCAATAACCTTCTTCTAAGCAGAGGCCACAGTAAGAGAAACTAAGATCTCCCAAGAACTTAAGTCTCCTTAAGTGCATGTGAGCACTGGAGACTACAAGCAAGCTGGTGTGACTGGAGTATAGCCTGCAAGGGTGACCCATGGTGCAGAATGAAACGAGAGAAGCAGGAGATGGCTAGACTTTGTCAGGCTTCCTATTATATGTCATAGTCAGACATATTAAGTAGATTTGTCCTTCTCTGGAGAGAAAAGAGAAGACAAGGATAGTGTTAGGCTAAGAGCAATAGAAGATTTGAGTGGTGGGAAGATCACAGTGTCTGTCCTAGAAAAGTCAGATTAGAAACGCCTGGTGTGGACCTTAAACGGCAGATCAGAAGAAAGACAATTATGACTTGAACTGATGAAAGGGAAGCAATGAGATACATCTGGATAGTAAGCCTATAAGCAAATGTGACAGATTATGTATGGGGAGTGAAACAAAGGGAAGAATTAAGAATGCAGCTACAATTTCTGTCTACCGAAGTAAATACTGGTGGCGACAGTCACTGATCCCATGGGAATAGGAACAGATTTCAGGTGAAGATCAGGAAGTTAATTTAGCTATATTGAGTGAAAGTACTGACGACCTTATAAATAAATAGACAACCAGATATTTTTCTAGAAAAATGGTATTTGATAACACAAAGACTTGCAATTTGGGATGACATGTGATCTAATAATGAATCAGAGAAACAAAGGGGAGCAAAGCTATTGTAAGAGAAGAGTACATTGTATCAAATTGAAAATATGAGGAATAAAGACTTTTCATTGGCTAATTGAGGTTACTGGGCAAAAGTAAATCTTCCTGCTGAGATGGTAGTTTCACTTCCTATAAGAGATATAAGTATGTCTTTTTATTGCAGCCAATAGTGTGCATGGAGTGACAACTGAGTGGGCGTTCTCTCTTCTAGGTTCCCATATCCATTTTAAATGAAGTTTCTGTTTATTAATTTTTTCATTATTGATATTTAAATCCAATAGGAGATTTTAGTTGCAAATTAGATACTTGCTCTAACTCAGAGTTTACTTTTATTTTCCTGACATCTCTTCTTGGAATCAATAGATGACCATCACAAACTTCTAACACTTCTTGATATTTTTCCTTACAATATAGAAGACAGAACCATGCAAACTTTTTCTTGTCAGAAACAGTGTGTTATTACTTTGTGTTCTTTATTAATCCACAATGCCCTGGATGCTTTTTATTGCAAATGAGTGAAAACCCAACTGTAACTTAAACATGATTTGGTATATGGGTTCATGTAAGTGAAAATAGTTCAGAGATAGTAAGGCTCTGAACTATTGTCATTTGCTCAGTGCTCCAGCTCCATTTTTCTGAGATTTTCTCAGCTTCATTGTTCTTGTCAATCATATTCAGGCTGAAAATTCTCATGGCAGAAAAATGGCCATAATAGTTTCATACTCAGCATCCGCCAACCTGCTTCCCAAAGGAAGAAGAACACATCTGTCAAAAAATTTGTAAGTAGAAGTCCTGAGATTAACTGTCTCAATAGTCAACTCTTAACAAGACTTTCCATCTCTTTAACTCACAATTTAAAAGTACTTTTGAGTAATGTAGACTTGAGAAACAAGGTAAAGGTAATCTGTCCTTTCATCCCACCTGCTCTTTCCTCACTGATGTGATTTCCCCTTTGACAAATGAGATTGCTCTGCTGAAGTTGTTAGGGGGGCTTTGAGGATCAGTTTTTTTCTGTGCCCCAACTTTAAAAGCTGCTGAGGTTTTAACTTTGCATTCTCTTCCAGAACTGATGTTTCAATTTGGGGTAAAAAATCTAACTCTACAAATCCTAAAATCACTCAAAATACTGAATCTCATCAACATGAACTGAAGTTCATGGACAAGAAATGCCTCCCACAGTGAAGATGCCGGTCTTCTTTCAGACAGACAGATTTCAAAACAGCCTGTCCCCGCAATGGCTGACCTCACTAGAAAGAGCAATAAGTAAAACCATTCTGATTTTTGAGCCATGTTTCCCAACGCTGCAGCCTTGCTAAGCAAAAAGATCCATGCCCAAACATTAAACAGATCACAGTTTAATGACTATTTCACCCAACAAAGAGCAACAATCATCAATTTCTCACATGATGAAGTAGAGGGAAATTCAATACCTTTCTTCTCTATAGTAGTTTAATTGAGGATAATCTTCTTACAACACTCTCCATTTCCAGTATTAATTTTATATAATTTGGGGTGGTTTTGCTTTTAAGTATAGAAACTGAAGCTGCATTCAAACTAATTAAAATGTAAACATAATTTTATTTTCTTAAGCAATTCAAAGGGATTAATAGGTAGAAAAGTCTTCTGGCTCTACTTCTCTGCCATTCACTTGACTGCCAGCTTCGCAGGGTTGTTTCCCTGCTAGGCCCATACATGGCTGTGAAAGTACTAGGTCCTTTAATCCCCAAAACAAGAGGGAGTATTGGTTTTATGTTGTCTTCAATATCTCCATTAAATGTTCTTACATTAATTAAATTAGAACAATTCAGGCCAACTACCCCCCCTGAATTGATAATTATGGCCAGCTTTGTAGAATGGTTGTTGGGATTAGGTCTAGTCACTTGCTCCATTTCCAGAGACTGAGGTACATTCTATTACCTGGAAACCATATAAATCTTCAACAGAAATTGTTAAAGTGATCAATAGCCACTTATTGTAGTAAATACTCAAAAAAAAAAAAAAAAAAAAAAAAACAAACCACAAAACACCCTGTCCAATAAGAAAACAGTACATTTCCAGAATTTAAACATTTATTTGATTGGCATGTTAAGTTAAGAGACACTAATTGTCTCTTACTTTGTTTCAAGGGTTTAAGCCGGATCAGCCTGAGCAGGATCAGACAACAGTGGTGGTTCTGGTCCTGAAGTGGTTTCCAGGGGAAATATGGAATTTGCCTTTATTCTTATTGGTAAAATCATCTTTTATGCCTGGAGAGAGACAAGGCTTATGCTAGGAAGTTGAAAGGACCTCAAGGTCCTCCTGGCACAGTCAGGGGAATGTATGTTTTCGACAGTATTATTCATTAAGATATGAAAATTTTCTTCTGTGTTTTCTTATGACAACTTTCCATATCCAGTCATAATATTTTCATTCAAGCTTCTTATTTTCTTTTATCAAATAGGTTATTTATGGAATTGTGCAAAGCTTTCAGCTCTATAAAGATGTGTCTTTAAAGAAAGATTTTTAAATAAAAATGTAAATAAACTCCTTTGAAAGTTGATGTTAAAGTTGTATCCTTCTAAAATGGAGTCTTTCTTCTTGTAATGGTTATTTCAGTACTGGAACTGGGATAATTATTTTATTAATTCTGGTATATTTAAATTAGAGCCAACTGAATAAAATATATTTGTGTTTTTTTTCAAAAGCAAAATGTATTCATATGTAGCTTCTACTGTATAGTTCTAGTTTGAAAAGATATTTCTTGCATTTCCAAGAATATTAGTAACTTCAGTTTTGCTACTCTATTCTCTCATCTCAAAGTCACTATCGGTTGTGTCCTATATCAGTGTGTAGCATAACAAGCATTACATTTTTCCATTTCAAAAACATTTTTGTACTTTTTTTACATTCCATTTATTCCTGCTGATAGAAATTACCTGAAGAATTGACTCAAGCAAAGGTATTCAAGGATGAATCTGCACAAGGGAGATACCAAGAAAGCTACTTAAAGGGGTTTCTTTCCCTCATTAGTACAAAGAGGCCATCTGCTCACCAAGCTGTGCATCAGATTTGCATCTGTTTAGAATGAAACACTGTTTTTGTAGTTTGTAGAATATAATTTTTCCTAGAATTTCAGATCTAGTCATACAATTTAATAGAGTTTCATATCAGTTAGGGATTTTATAGCAAGCAATAAAATGTTACTTTGGTTAACTTATGAAACAGAAAATACTATTTTTGAAAAGGTATTGAGGTAGTTTATAGAGCACTAATGACTTGCAGAAACACAGTCAGCAATAGCAGGTCAACTTGATTAGTCTTGTTAAGGGAGGGTAAGAAAGGGTTCTTCACTAAAGGAAAAGGCAACCTTGTTACCAAAAGAATGAGGAAAGAATGCTGGGTAAATTAGAATAGTAAATGTCCATTCATGACAGACATAAAGATACGAAACTCAGTTTATCCTTCAAGAAAGGCCTCATTGCCCAGTTTTCCAAAGGGAAAAGCTATACCTAGGCATCTACTTTATGTAGAAGAATTGATGAGAATTATACAGAATAGTATATATACATGAAAAGTTGTAGATGACCTCATGGGCTGATCAAATGCCTAGATTAGAAATCATGGAAGATCAAAGACAAAGAGTTCTAGGGTAGAAAGGCTTGGAAGGATCTATGAGAGTAGAAACAAAGTATAAAAATTGTTGTTTCACAAATTAGTATGTGGCAGAGAACATCTACCAGAGAGACACTACCAAATAAACACACAACATCACATTATTATGATATGCCATCAAGTAGCTGTTTCTGATTGGTCCTACTTTTCATAGCAAAGGAGGTGTATTTAGGATCCCCAAGAATATTATGTACCAAACAGGAGCAGCTAGTTGGTAGAGCATCAAAATAGCCTGTTGAAGGTGCAACTGATATACCAGCTGGTAAGCAATGGTCTATGAGTCTGGGTTACTGTCTTCTTGGAATTAAAGATCTCTTTATGTCATTTTATCTTCAGTGGAAATAACACAGTTCTGGGGAGAAGGAGTGGAGCCAGTTACTGCCATACTCAATTCCAATGGACTCTGTACTTCTCATTCCCTCAACTCTTGGTTCGGCAAGGTTAGAAATCCTATTCCACAAGAAGTGCACTCTTTCTAGTAGACACAATAAACATCTTATTGAACTAAAAGCTAGGACTACCAGCTGGAACTTGGGACTCATGTGTTCAAAAAGCAGGGATTAACAAGCAGATCACTGAACCTGATCAGCAGAAGAGTATAGAGCATCTATTATGTGGCAGTGGCAGTAAGAAATATGGGTGGAATACAGATTATCCGTTGGGTGCCATGCACTTCTTCCTCACCCAATAGTATTGTAAATGAGTAAGTGCAGGACATTAATCTGAGAATATAGTTGCCAGGAACTCAGATCCATCAAGAATGAGGGTGAGACACATCACAAGGTAAGCCACCCATTGAGACCAGGCTAGATGTTTGGTGAATTGCATGGGGATTTGAAAGGATGGATAAAGAAAGAGGTAAACAAGTACTGATTGTGGCCCTGGAATGGGGAAAAGGAATGTGACTTAAGCCACTATCTTCCTTTTCTAAATTTCCTCCCCATGAGTAGCTCTCCTACAAATGCATACCGAGAAATGAATCCACAGGCTACAAGGGATGGATTGTGGCAAATACAGGATGTAACTCCTGCTGCAAGGAGACTGTTCCAATTGTGTGTGGTGTTTAGCAGGCATCTGACTGCTGTTAGCTTCTGTAGGTGTGCACAAGCTTTTGCGCTGAGATCATGATCTCCTTGGGGCAGCCTCAGCCAAAAACTGCTCACTGCAGGATTACTCTAAGATTTGATAACTAGCCCCGACTGGACTGTCAGAGAATTCGTTATTTTTGAATCACACTTTTGACAATCCCTGTCCAACCATCTTTATTTTCCCAAGATGTTGCCCTCCTCAGCTCAAACCCCAGCAGGAAAGGAGGCCCAACCCCACACACCAACACTGTTGCACAGGCCCCCAAGGAAACCACAGCTCAAAACCAAAAGAGGGGAACTTGCTGCTAGTGCAACCAGCAACGCCCATTGCAGACTGAAAACCTCCTCTAGGAGCTGGTGAGGGAGGGGTAGCCATCACCTGCACAAACAGTGCCTTGTGGTGCTCCCCTCAGAACCAGCCCGCTAAGGGAGGACCACAAAATGCTAGCAGTGCTGAAACCCAGCTAGGCTAATGGAGGCTCAGCTAACCAGGGGTGTGGCGCTCAGAATTAGCCCTGACTGTGACAGCCATAGGCCCTGCCACCCCAACGCCCCGCAGCCTGACTGCAGACTACAGATCAAGAAAAAGAGGCAGATACAGGAAATGGATCACTGCTAATCTCAAGCACTTGAGTTATATCCAGTGCTATAAGAACTATTAATCCCTAACATATCCTTTTCAAAAGTTACTTTCAACTCTCACAATTAGTGCATTTTAAGTAAATATTGTTTATATCATAGTGTATCCCAAATTCCACATATATACTCCTCCCTTCTCTCAATTCATTTAACTAACCAAGATTCTCTTCCTACTCTTGTTTTAAAGTCTACTTACAGTACTTTCCTGCTACAACTCATTCCCAATGCTAACTCTAAGTATTCCTCCCTTCTCCAGCCTTTTAAAACTTTTTTTGTGTGTGTGCACTATAGTAGGGGCTACACATTCCTTTTTCTGCTAAAAAAACACACTTGGTCCTTGCTCCACCTTGACCAATCAGTACTCATTAAAGGTGGACATGGAGCCCTGGCTGGTAGCACAGTGGATAAGGCGCCGGCCTGCGAACCCAAAGGTCGCAGGTTCGATTCCCCAGCCAGGGCACATAACCAGGTTGCAAACCAGGTCTCCAGTCAGGTCTGTGGCTGGAGGCAGGTGAAACGCAACCATACATTGATGTCTCTCTCCCTCTCTGCCTCTCTCCCTTCCCTTCTTTCTAAAAATAATAAAATAAAATCTTTAAAAAAAAAAAAAAGGTGGACATGGAGGTAGATGCGGCAACTTTACAAACTTAGCTATAAAACATAGTTATAGGCCCTGGCTGGTAGCACAGTGGATAAGACACCAGCCTGTGAACCCAAAGATCGCAGGTTCGATTCCCAGCCAGGGCAATATGACTAGGTTGCAAGCCAGGTCTCCAGTCAGGTCTGTGGCTGGAGGCAGGTGAAAAGCAACCATACACTGATGCCTCTCTCCCTCTCTGCCCCTCTCTCTTCCACTCTTTCTAAAAATAATAAAATAAAATCTTAAAAAACAAAAACAAAAACCATAGTTATAAACCACCTTCTCTTTCTCCAAACACCTTTTAATCTCTTTCTCTTTCTTACCTCACACCCTCATCTCACTTATAGAAATTATAGCTCTTATGTTGTTGATAGTGCTGTGGCAAAGCTTATTCACCAACTGGATTTACATTTAATCCTTTTTTCTTTCCTTTTTTCTCTTTTTTTTTTTCTTTCTCTTCTTTTTTTTCTTCCTATTTCCCCATTTTTTCTTCTTTTATTCCTTTGTCTTTCCTTTTTTCTCTTTCTTTTTTCCTTTCTTCTTCTTTTTCATTCTCCTTCTTCTCTCCCCCCCCAACCTTTTTTTCTTGTTCATTACTTTTTCTAAGTCAACTTCCTTATGGTAGTTCACTCATTGATGCTTGTTACCTCACACAGTGTCTGTATATAGGTATATAAGCAAATATAAATATATACCATATATAACTTCTGATTAGGCATAATACTGTTCACTTGCACTTGCAGCATTCTGATTCTCCCCCAGTATTTATTTATTTATTTATTTATTTATTTTAAAAGATTTTATTTATCATTTTTAGAGAGGAAAGGAGGGAGGCAGAGAGGGAGAAAAACATCAATGTTTGGTTGCCTTTTAACTGCTTCCAGCTACAGATGTGGCTGGAGACCTGGTTTGCAACCCGGTTATGTGTCCTGGCTGGGAATCAAACCAGCAATCTTTGGGTTCACAGGTCTGCATCCTTCCACTGAGCCACAAGCCAGGGACTTCCCCTTCCCCATTTTTATATAAGAGATAATGTTTGCTTTCTCTCTCATATTCTCCTGCCACTATCTCATCACTATCTTTTCTATTCATTGCAAAAGTATCTATATTTTAATTAACTCAATAATTTTTCCTCTCTTATAATAGTCTTGTTATATCTAAACTCTTATTAAGACTGAACCATTTGCAGCTAAGGATGTGATTAAGAGGGTTACCTTTGAGGGTATGAGTATTTAGCTAGGCTCATATGCAGTCAAAAGTGGGATTAAGAGAGTAACATATCTTTGAAGATGTGATTATTTTGCCTGGACTGGTGGTTCTGTTTTGGGAGCAGCTCAATAACAGTATATGAGAAGTAGTAGGAGTGTCTCTTTTTTTAAATATTTTATTTATTTATTTATTTATTTATTTATTTATTTATTTATTTCAATGTGTGGTTGCTTTTCACCTGCCTCCAGCCACAGACCTGACTGGAGACCTGGTTTGCAACCTTGTTATGTGCCCTGGCTGGGGAATCGAACCTGCGACCTTTGGGTTTGCAGGCCGGCACCTTATCCACTGTGCTATCAGCCAGGGCAGGAGTGTCTCTTAATCAGCCAGCTGGAGTGAAAGAAGCAACACATAAACCAAATCCAAAATACAACCAGACAACCCAAATTAATGACATAAAAGGTACCCAAAGAGCAACAAGTTGAGGAAACCTAGGAGACTGCACAACTGAATTACACAAATCTCCTACCACAAAAGGACACTCCACAAAGGCGGGGAGTCAAAGCAGATTGATCCAAGAAATAAAAAAGAGCAACAACAAACACCCAACATGGTGAGAACAAGAAATAACCATCACCAAAAAAGGAGGAATCACCAGAAAGACTGTTAAATGAAATAGAAACAAGCATACTATCAGACATGGAATGAAAAGAAATAATTATAAGAAAACTCAATGAGCTCAAAGAGCTCAAAGAAAACTATAGAGAACTCCACGGCAACTCTAAGGAACTTATTAAAAATTATACCAGCATTAAAAATGACATAGAAACCATCAGTGAGAACCAGAAAGAAATGAAGAATACACTTTCTGAACTGAAGAACACAATAGGAGAAATTCAAAGCAGGTTAGATGATGCAGAGGACCAGATTAATGAATTGGAGGACAACATGGAAAACAATAACCAGACAGTGCAACAAAATTTTAAAAGACTGAAAAAGAATGAAGATGTTTTTCTTTTTTTTCTTTTCTTTTTTTATATTTTATCATTTTTAGAGAGAGGGAAAGGGAGGGAGGTAGAGTGGGAGAAATATCAATGTATAGTTGCCTTTCACCTGCCTCCAGCTACGAACCTGGCTGGAGACCTGGTTTGCAACCTGGTTATGTGCCCTGGCTGGGAATTGAACCAGTGACCTTTGGGTTCACAGACCAGCACCTATCCACTAAGCCATTAGCCTGAACAGGTTTTAAGAGAGCTGCAGGACAACATGAAATGCAATAGAATCTGTATCATAGGAATACCAAAAGGAGAAGAGAAGCAAGGGGTAGAAAACCTGTTTGAAAAAGTAATCCTAAATTAATGAGCAAAAATGTCACTCAAGTTCAGAAAGCACAGAGGATCCCAATGAAGATGAGCCCAAACAGGCTCACTCCAAGACACAACATAATTAAAATGGCACAATTTAAAGACAAGGAGAGAATCCTAGAAATATAAAGAGAGAAACAGCTAATAACATATAAGGGGTCTCTGATAAGGTTATCAAATGCTTTCTCAACAGAAACAATACAAGCCAGAAAGGAATGGCAAAGAAACACTCCAAGTAATGAGAAACAAAGGCCTACAACCAAGAATTATCTACCCAGCAAGGATCTCATTCAAAATGTAAGGTGAAATAAGGAGTTTCCCAGACAAAAGAAGGCTAAAAGAATATACCTGTTTTAAACCAGCACTGTAAGAGATGCTAAAAGGCCTACTTCAAAAAGAAATAAAGAGACAGAGAGGAACACAGGAACAAAGGGGAAAATTGTCAATGAAGAAGTACCACTCAATAATAATTTTAAATGTACCAATGAAAAGACATAGGGTAGCTGCATGGATAAGAGAACATGATCCACATATATGCTGTCTTCAAGAAACCAACTTGAGAAAAAAGGATCAACACAGACTGAAAGTGAAGGGATGGAAAAATACATTTCAAGCAAATGGATTTGAAAAAAAGCTAGGCTAGCAACACTTATATCAGACAAAATAGATTTCTCAATGAAGGCCATAAAATGAGACAAAGAAAATAATTTTATAATACTTAAGGGAACGATCCATCAAGAAGACATAACCCTCATAAACATATATGTACCCAATGTAGGAGCACCCAAATATATAAAGAAAATCTTGGAGGACTTCAAGAAGGATATAGACAGCAACATACCAACAGTAGGGGATTTTAATAACCCTTTATCAACAAGGACAGATCTTTCAAGCAAAATAACATCAAAGATATAGTGACATTGAACAACACTCTAGATGAAATGGACTTGACAGACATATATGAAACTTTTCACCCCAAAGAAGCAAAACACACATTCTTCTCTAATGCATATGGAACATTCTCAAAGATAGACCACATAGTGGGACACAAAACAAGTCTCCACAAATTTGCAAAATTTTAAATCATATCAAGCATCTTCTCATATCACAAGTCTTGAAACTAAAAACCAACCTCAAGGAAAAAATCCAAAAACACTATAATTCATGGAGACTGAATAACAAGTAATGAATGGGTTAATGAAGAAATCAAAGAAGGAATCAAAAAGTTTCTGGAAACAGATGAAAATGAATTCACAACACCCCAAAACCTATGGGACACAGCGAAGACAGTCCTCAGGGGGAAATTCATAGCATGATAGGCCTACCTAAAAAGGTTAGAAGAAACTCATATAAACAATCTAACCATGAAGCTTCAAGAACTAGAAGAGCAACAACAAACAATGCCCAAAGCAAGTAGAAGGAAGGAAATTATTAAGGTCCAAGCAGAATTAAATGACATAGAAACTGAAAGCATAATTCAAAGGAAAAATAAATCCAGGTGCTGGTTTTTATAAAAAGATAAACAAAAGTGGCATGCCTTTAATGAAACACATCAAGAAAAAGAGATAGGACCCAAATAAACAAAATCAGAAATGACATAAGAAAAACCATGTCCAATACCACAGAAATAAAAAGGATTATAAGAAATTACTACATACAACTATATGAGAAGAAATTTGACAACCTAGGTGAAGTGGACAAATTTCTGGAAATGTATAACCTACAAAAACTCAATAAAAAAGAAGCAGAGAGCCTGAATAGACCAATAACAACTAGTGAAATTGAAGAAGTAATCATAAAGCTCCCAAAGCACAAGAGCCCAAGACATGATGGTTACACAACTGAAGTTTACCAAACATTTAGGGAAGAACTAACTCCTATCCTCCACAAACTATTCCAAAAATTCCAAGAAGAGGGAAGACTCCCAAACTCTTTTTATGAGGCCAGTATTATTCTAATCCCAAAACCAGGTAAAGACCCAACAAAGAAAGAAAACTACAGGTCAATATCTCTGATGAACATAAATGCAAAAATTCTCAACAAAATATTGGCAAATTGAATCCAGCAACATATTTTTAAAAATCATATGCCATGACAAAGTGGGATTCATTCCAGGGATGCAAGGATGGTTCAATATTCACAAATCAATAAATGTAATACCCCACATAAACAAACTGAAAGACAAAAACCATATGATCATATTAATAGATGCTGAAAAAGCATTTGATAAAGTACAGCAATCATTTATGATAAAAATGCTCAGCAAAATGGAAATAGAGGGAGCATACTTCAACATAATAAAGGCCATATATGAGAAACCTGAAGCTAACATCATATTCACCAGGCAAAAACTGATAGCCTTTCCCTTAAGATCAGGAACAAGGCAAAGGTGTCCACTCTCTCCACTTATATTCAGCATGGTCTTGGAACTTCTAGCCATAGGGATCAGATAAGAAAAAGGAATCAAAGGTATCAAAATTGTAAAGGAGGAAGTCAAACTGTCATTATTTGCAGATGACATGATAGTGTACATAGAAAACCCTATAGACTCCACTAAAAAACAACTCAACATAATAACTGAGTTTGGCAAAATAGCAGGATACAAAGTCAATATCCTGAAATCGAAGGCATTTTTATACACCAACAATGAAACATCAGAGATAGAAGCTAGAAAACAAGCTCCATTTATGATAGCAACAAGAGAAATAAAGTACTTAGGAATAAACTTAACCAAGGAAGTAAAGGACTTGTACTAAGAAAATTACAGAACACTGAAGAAAGAAAGCAAGGAAGATACAAATAAACAGAAGCATATACCATGTTCATGGTTGGGAAGAATTAACATCATTAAAATGTCCATACTACCCAAAGTCATCTATAGATTTAACACTATCCCTATTAAAATACCAATATCATGTTTCACAGAATTAGAACACATACTTAAAAAATGTATCTGGAGTAAAAATTACCCTAAATAACTATAGCAATCCTGAGAAAGAAGAATGAAGTAGGAGGAATCACAATACCAGGTATCAAACTACATTACAAAGCCATAGTAATCAAAACAGTCTAGTACTGACACAAGAACAAAGAGATCAATGGTACAGATAGAGAGCCCAGAAATAAACCCAGCACTCTATGGGCAACTAATATTCAACAAAGGGAGAATGAACATAAAATGTAGTGCAGATAGCCTCTTCAACAAGTGGTGTTGGGAGAACTGGACAGGCACATGCAGAAAAATGAAACTAGACCACCAACTTACACCACACACTAGAATAAATTCAAGGTGGATAAAAGATTTAAAACATAAGTAGTGCCACCATAAAAGCCTTAGAGAAAAACATGGGCAAAAAAATTGTAGGTATCCCACACAGCAACATTTTTGCTGATGTATCTCCCAGGTCAAGGGAAATAAAGGAACAAATAAATAAATGGGACTACATCAAACTGAAAAGTTTCAGCTTAGCCAAAGAAAACATCAACAAAATAAGAAGAGAGCCAACCATATGGGAAAACATATTTGCCAATGACACCACAGACAAAGGTTTGATATCCAAAATATGTAAAGAACTAATATGATTCAACACTAGGGAGATAACCCAATTTAAAAAATGGGCAAAGGAACTAAACAGCCACTTCTCCAAGGAAGACATACCAAGGGCCCATAGACATATGGTGATGGGAATGCAGATTGGTGCAGCCACTATGGGAGACATTATGGAATTTTCTGAAAAAAAATAAGAATACGACTGCTTTATGACCCAGTGATTTAACTGCTAGGACTATACCCGAAGAACCCTGAAACACCAATTCAGAAGAACCTATGCAATCCTATGTTCATAGCAGCACTATTTACAATAGCCAAGTGCTGGAAACAATCTAAGTGTCCTTCAGTGGATGAATGTATTAAAAAACCATGGTACAGTTACACAATGAAGTTCTACACAGCAGAAAGAAAGAGAGAACTCCTACCATTTGCTATAGCATGGATGGAAGTGGAGGGTATCATGCTTAATGAAATAAGCCAGGCAGCATAAATTAAATACCACATGTTCTCAATTAATACAGGAGACTAATGAACAAACAAACAAGCAAGCAAAACACAAGTAACACAAGGAACACACTTTCAGTGTTCAGAGGGGAGAGGGGAGAAGGAGGCAAAGAAGGGGAACAGTTTAGTCAAGAAACTAATATGGATGACCCATGGACATGGACAATATGTGGAATTGACTGTGGGGTGAGAGATAAGGAGGGTAGGGAAGGAGAGAGGGCAAAATGAGGTGACTGTAATATAACAGCGATAAAAAATGTATATTAAAAGGTCATCGTCATTAAAAATAAAAGAACAAAATATTGTTGCCTTCCTAACTGCATTTCAGTGTTAGCTTCACAGACCCTTCTATAGTTGGGTTCTATGAAAATATTATTTTCCTTTTTTAATATTTATAGGTAGTGTATGAGTCAGAATTAGATAATCCTGATTCTCAGGAAATGTCAATTCCTGTTGGAATAAAACACATTCTGATCTTATTCTTGGTTTAGCTTGAAAACAATTTAACATGGCTGTGAAATGCTCTCTACAAATTTTATAACTTAAGGTGATTCACCCTGTATCAGCCTAGAAGCATCACATTCATTTAAATTACCCTATGTATAATGTTTACATACTCTAACCACCTAATAAAATTATAAAGGATCACATTTGCCATCTGGTATGGGCAACCTTGCCAATGCCCAAATAAATATGATATTTTATTTTTCTCTGCTCATTTGAGAGGACTTCTTGAGCATATTTTAAATAAATATTTACATTCAAGCATTACAGTTGATTCTCAGTTACCTCATATGCAGAAATAACTTTTGTTATCATGGAAAAAAAATCAAGATTTTAGTTAGTATTACCCAGGTTAAACCCCAGGTTTTTTCTCATACCAGCATGTGACATTAAGAGTGTTACTTAACCCCTTTGTTCCTTAATTTTCTCATGCAAAGTGGAATAATTTTAATACCTATCTTAAGTTTTTCCTCTGAGAATAAAAAAAAATATATATAATGCAAGTAGGATTTCTGAAACATAAAACTTAATTATGAAAGTCTTTTCCTGAAGTTATAGTAGGTGAGTAGAATCCAGAATCTGGAAAAGGAAATAAACTGTAATCTGTTTAGCACCTAGCATGAGTCATGCCCTTGATTAATTTATTGTGTATATGGTCTCATTCTTTGGGTGAAACACTCATCTCTGAAAGGAGAAACAACTTGCCCAATACAATATGGTTCATAAGTAGAAAGAACAGAAAAGTTAGAATTAGTGATGGTCATTAAGAAGAATTAATCACCAAAGGTGAATGATAATACTAGGTTGAAATGTGCTTTCTTTTTTCTTCTCTATTTTGCTGTGTATGGCAAACCAATGCTTTCCCAGTGTCTTTTTTATGAGAAATAAGCTGGGCAACTTGCTTGTGGATTTGAAGGTAATTAGTTGAATGATTCATTACAAATGTTATTGGTTTTAAATACATTAAAAACCCAATCAAAATGAAAAGTATACTACTTTGGAGATCCTTCTGGGTCTTCTTTCATGATCAGATCTTTTTGTCATTAATAAATGTCCTGTTAAAAGTGGTTGATGAATGAATGCTTATTTTATTTCTGCTCTGAAAGACTTTTAGTTTCCAAATGTGCCCAGCTCAGTCAGGCTTCCCCCTTGGCACCTGGCTGACTTCTGTGACTTCTCCTTGGAAAGACCTTTTTTTCTTAGTAATTTGCATTGACAATACGTATTCATATCTTGGTGTTAACATCAATTCCATTTAGAAATATTTCTTGAATCACTGCCTCACCCCAACTTCTAGAGCCACAAGCTAATCACATTAACTGGTCTAATGTCTTTCTCACGGACTGTTTTTATGGTAGCATTATATAAATTGTGTACAATTTAAAAGCTTGTGCTGTTTGAGAACAGGAAAGGTAGGAATTCAAAATGTGTTTGAAGAGTGTGTGAAAAGGACCCATTACTACAAAAACAGGCTAAGAATATTTTAGTTTAAACTACGAACCCTGGCTAGACAATCAAATCCGAATAAGCTTGAACTGTATTTTTCAGTAGACATCAGTGTTCCACACATCTCTTCAGATTTGTTTCCCATTTCTGGGTCATCCTACCTCAGTTTACTCTTCTTGTGTTTATAAAGGTGAGCACTGGCCCCTCCTTAGATGACTGTCCAGGGACCATGACATTCACTTTACTTGCACAACCAGAGCCAAGAATACCTGAAGGCTGTGCCCCTCTCATCTTCCTCCTGCAGAGTCCCTTAGCAGAGACACTCTATACTCTGAACTGGAGGCTAAAAGCCTAACTCCCTCATGCAGAGTCAAAACAAGATCTTACAGGATTAGCCTGAGGTGATCCTTTCATCTGAAATCGTTCTGGTTGAATCTTTTCCTTCTTGGTTCTGCTCAGAAGACTGTATAACTGGTTTCTTCCAGAAACATGTCAATCATAAAGCATTTGCACATGAAAACATGTCAGGGTGCTTGTGGAAAACCTTGGAGACATTAAATGGACATTTAAATGTATTGTTTATTTTATCAAAGCAATTCCTACATGAAGACAACAATAATAGATTAGGCTCATATTGAAAAGCAACAATGATGTCCCCTTCTTTCCCATTCCCTTATCCTGCATGCATGGCTATTGTTTGATTTTAGGCTTAATTATATGGTGTCTTCTTTCATCTAACTAAATATGTCCTTTGTATATAGGATTTAGTAACCATTTGTTTTCTGGAAATTAGTAAAAAGATTAGAAAATAGCTCTCATGTTCAATGTAACTCCCTTATGCAGGCCTTATCTCTACCCTTGTCGAAAGAGGGTTTTTACTTGTTTTAAATTCACATTTTTAAAATTTTATAAAGCATTGTTGTTCCTATTTATTGAAAAATCTTCAAAGTTTTACTTATTTGAAAGTCTTCAAGAGAAAAACAAGTCAGAAGATTTGAGCCTGTATAAAAAGGAATATGACAGGAAAGGAACTGAGAAGTCCCCTAAGGGCAAGAGTTTAATACAGGGTAACAGAAACACATTTATATAGAGTATTATAGACCACACAACAGTGGAGACTGCTCTCAGGTTACATGCTTTCATTTCCTTTGTACTGGTTGCTCAGCGTCTGAGCTTGGGCACCACTCTGCACAGGCTTCATTACACAGAGTACCAAAGGCCTCTCATCAGAAAAGCCAAGTTCCCAAAACATGCAGACAAACCACTCTAAAATCAAGATATTTTCATATTTTAAGTTATATCTCATCAACTAAAATATTTTTATAATCCAAAGTCTTTCCTATGAATATAGTTTTCACATTTATTGCAAACCATTGACTAACCACAGACAGAGCAAATGCTAAGATCTGTGTTGTTTTTAATTTTTAGGTAAAGGATGGTGTATCTGTGCTGCTATGTTAAAATTGGGACAAGACCCAATTCCTAGAAATCTTCACTCTTCAGCTTGGGTGATTAGCTGATGTTAGACTGCAGGGCTAGTTCATTTCCTGGTAATAGTGCAATTTCTGTTGTACACCAAGCAGTCAATAGCCTTGTACCATATAGCTAAGGGAAATGGATACCCACCCCAACGCTAGAAAGAAAAAGCATTTAGCTAACTGGGAAGGGGTGTGTGTGTGTGTGTGTGTGTGTGTGTGTCAAGCTTCAAGGTTTTATTTTTTTCCCCCTTACATTTGCAAATCCTGTATTGATAGGCACCCATCAAATGTATCTGGAAGAGAACTTTTATCAGTCCACTGGGTCCACTGGCCCTTAGCTTCTCTTGCCAGTGATCTCCACCTGATCAACACTTCTTTGGGAGAAAGGACCTCTGGTTGACTTTCAACTGGGTGGAACTTGGATATTTGCAGCTTTTCTATGATCATCTTTTAAGTCTGGTTTATCACAGTTCTAATTTCTGAGATACTTGCATAGGCAATGGCTTGATTTGATGAGCAACTTGAGTAAACCAGTTAGATATAATCACCTTCACTAGGAACCAGCACATAGCTACTAGAGGGGCACATTTTCCCCAGATATCCAAACTGGACCAACAGCATATTTCTACAGATGATGCTTAGGGGCAGATGAACATTACAGCTTTTCATAGCACTTATGAGAGAGCAATAAAGTGAATTAAAGCTGTCTGCTAGGGCACAATATCTCCTCAGTGGCAAATTGTTTTAAAGATAAGTTGCAATTTGAATAGGTGATGTAGATAAAGCACCTGCTCACAGTCTATATTTTTAATAAGTAAGCAAAACACATACATGCTAGTTTATATACCACTTGGTGTGGTTGGCTAAAAGCACTGGGGAAACATAAAACTCACACAACAGGCAGAAGGCTGGGGAAAATCCTATTAAGTATAGGAGAAGAGGTGGTCAATTCCCTTGCTGAAGAAAGGACTGCCCAGTGCAATTCGTAGTGGATTTGGTGTTGCCCAGAGCTTCTGACCCACAGAGTTCAAATGTAAAGGAACACAAAAGCAATAAAGGCACTATTGTCTTCTTGGTTTTATAGAAATTCAGAGTTTTATTTTGGTTAGGTCTGCAATTTCAAGTAAGTTACTATCTCTCTATCTTTTGAAAAATGTTGAAGATCTCCATTTAAAGAATCCCCTTTTCTTCCAGAGAAATCCCTCACAGTCTCTCCTCCTTGTGCTATAATTTAGACTTTCAGGCCTGCTACATAGCTGACATCATAGAACTTACTTTTTAGCTTTCTTGGATCTATGTCTGCCTTTGAATTAGACAAATTTCTTATCTTACTAGACTATATCCTGGAGTAATTTCCTAAGTGTGCATAAAGGTAATCCTTTGAGTCTTTTTATGATGAAAATGTCTTTATCCTGACTTCTTACTTTATTGTAGCTTGTCAAAGTCTGCTATTCTGGGTTGGAAATTTTTTTCTTTCACAATTCTACAGGTTTTTTCCTTCATTGTCTTCCAACATTCATTGTTGCTAAAAAAAAAAAAAAAAAAAAAAACTGAGGCCACTCTAATTTTATACCACTGTAACTGACCTATTTTTTTCTACTTTGATGGTTTTAGGGCCCTCACTTTATCTTTAGAATTCTGCGGTTTAAAATTGATACATCCTGATTTCCAATTTTAATTATCAGACATTTTGCTTGGTAATTTTCTCCCCCATAATTCTTTTTTTTTAATTTTATTGTTGTTGTATTACATCCATCCCCTTTTTGCTCCCCTCTGTCCCCTTCCCCACCCACCTCCCCAAAGTCAATCCCACCTGTTGTCCATGTCCATGGTTCCTTTATACTAGGTTCTTGTCTAAACTGCTCCACTTCCTTGCCTCTGCCTCCCCTCTCCCCACAACCCCCTTCCCTCTGACCACTGAAGGCCTATTCACTGTATTCATATATTTGGTTCTGTTTTGCTTGTTGTTAGTTTTGTTCATTATTGTCCTGTAATGGGTGAGATCATATGGTATTTGTCCTTCACTGACCAGCTTATTTCACTAATCATAATAATCTCCAGTTCCATCCATGTTGTTGCAAAGGGTAGGAGTTCCTTCTTTCTTTCTGCTCTATAGAATTCCATTGTGTAAATGTACCAAAGTTTTTTGATCCAATCATCCACTGATGGGCACTTAGGCTGTTTCCAGCACTTAGCTATTGTAAATAGTGCTGCTATGAACATAGGTGTACATAGGTTCTTATGAATTGGTGTTTCAGGATTCTTTGGGTATAGCACAAGTAGTGAAATTGCTGGATCAAAAGGCAGTTCCATTTTTAGTTTTTTAAGGAAACCCCATACTGTTTTCCACAGTGGCTACACCAACCTGCATTCCCACCAACAGTGTATGAGGGTTCCCTTTGCCCCACATCCTCGTCAACACTTGTTGTTTGTTGACTTGTTGATGATTGCCATTCTGGCAGGTGTGAGGTGGTATATTATTGTGGTTTTAATTTGCATCTCTCTGATAACTACTGATGTTGGCTCTGGGTCCTTTGTATATCTTCCTCAGAGAGTTGTCTGTTCAGGTCTTTGCCCATTTTTTAATTGGGCTGTCTGTCTCCCTGGTGTTGAGTCACATTAGTTCTTTATATATTTTGGAGATTAAACCCTTGTCTGAGGTATCATTGGCAATTATGTTTTCCCATACAGTTGGTTCCCTTTGAATTTTGCTGATATTTTCTTTAGCTGAACAGAAACTTTTCAATTTGATATAGTCCCATTTGTTGATTTGTTCTTTTATTTCCTTTGCCCTTGGTGAAGTATCAGTAAACATATTTCTGTGTAGGATATCCAAAAGTTTACTGCCTATATTTTTCTCCAGGACCTTTATGGTGGCAC
>PVIW01010183.1:0-46035 GCA_004026585.1 Noctilio leporinus
GACAGATGAGAAAGAGACATCAGTGAAGGCCAAGTGGCTGAGGAAGAAGTACATGGGCGTGTGCAGGCGGGAGTCCAGCCTGATGAGCAGGATGATGAGCAGGTTGCCCAGCACTGTGGTCAGGTACATGGCCAGGAACAGGGCAAAGAACACGCCCTGCTGGCCTGGCTGGATGGGGAGCCCCAGGAGGAGGAACTGGAACACACTGCTCTGGTTCTCGGGCCTCATGCTGCTCTTCTGTCTGCTGGGGAATGAAGAATAGTTAAAAATATTAAAGACTCTCTAATAATTATTTTTAGCCATCATATGAAAAATATGTATGCTTTATTTGAGAAACTGGGAAACCTAACCTGTTTCTCATGTGTTCTTTATATGTTGTCAATAAGGGAATCAGGAAATTTTTCAACGGTGGATGTTCATGTAAAGCAGCATTTCCTGGTTCACCAACATAATAGAAAATGTGCATCTGTGGCATCGAGGACCAGACTATCGCATATGACACCTCAGCCATGTTACCCCCAACAAGGGTACCCTGTGGGAAGTACTCCTAACCATCCCCCTTGCCATAGGGACTTTTGGAAAATTGGATTTCAGTACCCATTGTTAAACTTCAGATGAAGGGCACATTTTAATTTTTTAAAAAAAATTTTTAAGGGCACATTTTTAAATAAAAGAATTCAAAGAATAGTATTCTATCCCTTAAAGAAAATTCATTAATATCCATACATTTTTAAATTGATTTTGACTCAGTAAAGTCAAAAGTTCTCTAAGAAACTCTGGATTATGTTAATTCATTCTCCTGGCCGCAGTGAAGGAGGTAGTTCAAAAGTGTAGGAGGTCTTCCTTAAACTCCTGGTGTAACCGCTTTAACAGTTTGGGAATGCTTAAATTCTGGCTTGTCTGGATCTGATTTTCTATGTCAGCGTCCAAAGCAGGTGGAAATTCTTTCTGAAATACTCTGCTTCCCTGTATCTGTCTTTACCTTAGGTCACTTCTCTTTTTACTTCTTTCTCTCTTCCTGTCTATCCCTTCGCTTTATCTTCCTATCTCTCATTTTCTACTTGCTTCCACTCACTCTCTCTGCCCCTGTATCTTCATTGTCCTGTTACTGTCTCTTCTCCTTTTGTCTCCTCTCCTCCCTTCCCTTCCCTTTCCTTCTCTTTTCTCCTTGCTTACTGTCTTTTTTATTCTCTTTCTTCTTCCATGTCAAAATCAGCTTTCTGAATCTTCCTGTAAACTCACATATTGCTGAGGAAAAAAAAAAACCCAACCAAACATTCCATTCATGATACTGACCTTACCTGCATTTATGATCCAGTGTTGGGTGGGTGTGTTTGGAGATTCTCTTTAGGAGACCTTAATGTCAGCCTTCAAGGTTCTAGACAGCCTTCAGCATCAAAAAGAAAAGCCAGGAGCTCAGACGCTCACACTGCTCTCTACCAGCCTCAGAGCTATGAACTGAAGTGTATAACTCACAGAGGAGGGAACGTTAGCGAGGAGTGGGCAGGACTTGTAATATCCTGTTAAAGACATCCATCAACTTGGACTAATTGTCCAATTTTACCCTTGCTTCCTTGAGAAAACGTGTCCTGTGAGAGAGATGTTTGTGCTGGGAACCTTGGGGAATGAGCCCACAGAGAAAGGCTCTCAAGACACCCTTAGCCCCTCTTCAGTTCCAGGCTCTGTCCTTCCAGCCTGAAGGACGTTGCTCGGTAGGCTCAACTCCAGGGAGGTTTCCAAGGAAAGACTGGCTCCAACCAGGTCCAAACAGAAAGCCAAAGACTATACGGCCTCTGAGAGTTTAGGTAGAATCATCTCCTACTTGGAGGGAGCTCATTGGGCACCTACCCACCAGCTAACCAAAGGAAATGATACCGTGTTTTTTCCTCTCTCTCTACTGATCATTATTAAATGTTAAGTGGAAAGAGACAGGGATAGTTACCTTTTTTTTTTTCTGGAGGTTTTATTGCTTTCTTGACAAATTTAGGTTTTGTTGCATCAAATAAAAATAGTTTTCAAGGAAGAAAGAAAAAAAGAGGAGATGAAGGAAGAGAGGGAGGGAAAAGGAAGAAAAATAGACAAAAAATAAACCTATTTTGCAAATAGGACAGAAAGTTGACACACACAATCCATAACAATTGACTCTTAAAATTGAAAACCTTTCTGTTCTTTGAAATTAACTTTCTTTAAAAAGTAAAAGATTTTATGTATTATTCTTAGAGAGAGGGGAAGGGAGAGAGTCAGAGAGGGAGACAGACATCTATGTATGGCTGCCTTTCACCTGCTTCCAACTACGGATTTGGCTGGAGATCTGGCTGGCAACCTGGTTATGTGCCCTGGCTGGGAATCGAACCAGTGACCTTTGGGGTCGCAGACCAATGCCTTATCCACTGTGCCACCAGCCAGGTTGAAATTGACCTTTTGAAGAAAATAATTAATGGTAGCATTAGTGGTTTTTAGAGGGGAGATGTGCAAGATAAAGTAAGAAGTATTCGTAGCCCTGGTTGGTAGCCGAGGTGGTGAGAGTGTCATCCCAAGGCTCCAAGGTTTCATGAAGACCAGAATTGCCTTACCTATAAAATATTAAATTTAAGCATTCATTTTTTTACTCCTTGTTTCCACTCTATTCATTGTACAGAATCTTTGGCCTCATAAATCTATTTGGTCTGATCCTATTTATTTCTTTCACCTTTGTTTTCACTATGCCATCTTCAGGGTGGAGTTCAGGGCTTATCACTCTCTTAACAATTTGTCTGAGTCTTTATTACATGGCCTTTCACCCCACCCACATAGCAAAGCTTCAATGTTGGGTCAGTTCAATTAGTTACCTTCTGCACCCCCTTACTTTCCATTTATTCCTCAATCCACTGTAATCTGGGTTCTATTCCCACCACTCCCTAAGATTACTACTGGTCACATCACAAGCAAATCCTCTTTACTAGATCCAGTGGATATTTTTTTCTTTAACATTTAACCATCTCTTCTCTTAGTTCCCATGGCCCCACATTTTCATATCTTTCTTTCATGTCTCTGATTGTTCTTTGATGTCTTTTATTGGACATTCTTTCTCTGTCATTTCTTCAATTGTCAACATTCTCTATGGTCTGTCCTCAACCATGTTTTCTTTATCTTCCCTCCTCGAGAGGGAAGATTCTTATCCTATTGTCTTAATGTTTCATATCTTTCTTTTTAGAGAATCTCATTCTCCCCTATACTGGTGGTCCATGAATTTCCACCTTTATCCAGAATATATTCAACTGCCTCCAGATTTTTTCCTCATGGATGACCCATTGGTATTTCATGCTCAGTGTGTTAAAAAAAAGCTTTTCAGATCTTTCCCTTTCTACATTCTCTCTCAGTAAATAGCACAACCATGCACTCAGCTGTCCAAGCCATACATTTGAAAAGGTTTTTAGGTCCTTCATTTTCCTCATTTTCATTAGTCTGACCCAAATTAGCTCACATCAAAACGACCACATCTTTTAGATGCTGACTCTGAAGGAAACCTAAATAGATATAGTTCTCTCCAGCTCCATTATTTCTCTTAGATATACTTCCATAATCCCTTCCCCAAATAACTGTGACCACTTCCTCACTAGTCTCCTTGCTTCTGGTCTTGTGTTCATCATTCCTCCTTCTCTTGCCAGCATACTCTACCTTCACTGCAAATGCATGTGCATTATCCATTCTTTAACCTGTAGTGATAGTTTATAACATGCCACTGTCAATATTCTGATCAAATCCTTCTTTAGCTCTCGCTTTCCTTTTGGATCAAGTACGGATTGTTCATTGGGACCTCCAAGGTTCTGCATGATTCATCCCTGTTGATTCCTCTGGCCTCATCCTGAACTTATTTCCCTGTTGAAGTGTATTTTTCAGCCACTTTAATTTTCTTCATAATAGTTTTCCAAATTTATCATCTTTTGTTTTTTTCAGACCTTTTTGTTTTTTTCCCCCTTCCAAATGTTCTTTCTCTATGCTGTGCATGTCAACCTCTACTTGTTTCATGGTCTTGTGTGTCTGCTTGTGTGTAACATCTTACAAGCCTACCTGCTGACCCCTTAAATTTGAGTTTGCTAGCCCTCCTCTCTGCTCCCATAGCACTTGGCACTCATTACAGAGTTCATTATAGCTTCAACACACATTATTTTGTCTACCCAGCTTGCTAGATTGGGCTCTTTGAGGGAGAAAAAAAGAAAAACCCTATGCTTTCAAATATCTATTCATAGTTCTCAAAGAATTCTTACTACATAGTAGGTACATGCTAATGAATGGATTATTGAAAAATAATGAATAAAATGCTGTCTCCTCCCTTTGATTCTTTAACTCTTAAAGAATTAAGATCGTCAGTCTTAATGGAATAGGTTTCAGAGGGCTTCTGACACTCGTTGTCATGGTTAGAGAGTAGATTTTGAAATCCGAGGATGTGCCAACTCTTGTTATGTGTCATAACTGTCAAAAATACATCCCTGCATGCATTCAGGTGTTTCTGTAGGAGGAAGAATACTTTTATTTCTGAGAAACAGAAACCCAACCATTCTTTGACAAGTGTTTTTATTCTGCAGGCAGGGATCAGTAGCAGGTCTCCTCCCAGTTCCAGATCGAATATGAGGAGGAAGAAGTCTATGTGCTACAGAACCCCTATTCCAAAGAGGCTTCATGGTGTGATGGAACTTGGCTTTAGGTTTGAGGTTAATGTGTTTGGGTTTGAACACATTCATTTGGCCATTTTCTTTGGAGCCACTCTCAAACGCAGTAACATGAAGAAAATGCTATCTACGTCAAGAATTATTGCGAGGGTTAAATGAGCTCATAGATGTTAAAATTCTTTATACATACACGAACCTGAAAATATGAAAGTTCTCATTTACATTCCCAAAGGAGTTGACTATCTTTAGTCTCTGACTAAAGCACACCTCCACTGGGAATGGTTAAGGGAAATGCAGTAATTACTCCAAAATTTTCCCTCACCAGAAATTTGTGGCCTTGGTTTCCTAGGTTCCCAGCCTAGCTGATAAAAATGGATCTAAAAGAGAACACACCTCCTCCTCACTTCAGAGCCAACTTGTGACTTTCCTTTCCTTCTCAGCTCTAAGCCTTTGAGAGGGAAACTGAAATGTGAGTTCCCACCTTGGAACTGACAGTATTTGAATTTATCGCTCCTGAGCTAGATAAGGGCAGTGCTGGTAGGCTCTAGTCAGCAACCTGTGTGTGCGTGTGTGCGTGTGTGCGCGCGCGCGCGCGCGAGTGTTTAGGATTTGTGCCAGGCATGTTGTATAATTTTATTGTGTCATCTTGAGTAACATAGGTGGCTATCATAATTATAAATCCTTGGGGTTTGTACTTTCCTCTCCAGGAAAATGTTATCTCTTCTACAGTTTTACAGAATAGCTGGCCTGCATCCAAGCTATGAGCACAACCTTCCAGGTTTAAAAAAAAAAAAAAAAAAGGTCTGTAGTTTTGCAAGTAATTGTAAACATGCCTGTATATAATTTTCTACTATGTTATTTTAAATATTATAGCATAAGCTTTTCATGAACTCATTTTATAGGCTATGTGATATGATTTCCAATGTACGTGTACCATTATCTCCTTAATCTTTCTTTCCCATATGGGTTAAAATTAGGCAGTTCCATCAAAAACATTGACCAGGGTCTGATCTGCTTTTTCCCTGGAGCCCTCAGAAATTCACTATATGAGCTACTCTCTGTAAATTCAGTAGCTGGAATTCTTGTTTCTCTGGTTACTTTCGATGATCTGATTGGGAAGTGAGACAATACAATTATTCAAATGCTTTTGAGAAATTACAAATCCTACCTTCTCTTAAGTGAGCTGCAGATGGCTTTTCTTTTGGAGGGAGGAGGCTGTCAAATTATGGACTACTAGAGAAAATATAATATGCTAGTTAAAAACATGGATTTGAAATCAGATAAACCTAGGATTGAATGACCTATCATTTTCATGCTGAATGTTTTAGGCAAATTACTTACACTCTCAGAGCCCTAGTTTCCAACTGGTTCAATAAGAAATAATGCCTTTTTGTGTGGTCCTGTAAGGCTAATATGATATATAGTATATATCACATCAGTTGGCCTATATTCCATAATAAATATGTGATTAATGCATGGTTTTTATTAT
The DNA here is from genome assembly GCA_004026585.1 of Noctilio leporinus. Classification (NCBI taxonomy): domain Eukaryota; kingdom Metazoa; phylum Chordata; class Mammalia; order Chiroptera; family Noctilionidae; genus Noctilio; species Noctilio leporinus. The sequence goes on from PVIW01010183.1 coordinate 6,139, forward strand.
AATTATTATTGTTGTCATTATTATTACTATTTTTAAAAGATTTTATTTTATTATTTTTAGAAAGAGGGGAAGGGAGAGAGGCAGAGAGGGAGAAAGACGTCAATGTATGGTTGCATTTCACCTGCCTCCAGCCACAGACCTGACAGGAGACCTGGTCTTGCAACCTGGTTACGTGCCCTGGCTGGGGAATCGAACCTGCAACCTTTGGGCCGACGCCTTATCCACTGTGCTACCAGCCAGGGCTTGTTGTCATTATTTTTGATATTACCATCTAGGCACATATCTTGAAACCATAGATTTTTCATTCATTCTCAAGCTTTCTAATTTATTTCTTAAAATTCTAGAGTGCCCTCAGGCAAAAGTACTGTCTTACTTGAGGATGTAGTTAATAAAAAATCATGTAATATAGTGGAAGAATTTAGTCTTTGAAGCCAGGTAGACCTAGTATTAAATCCAAGGTTCACCTTACACTAGTGCTTCTCACATTTAGATTTTTAGTACATCTGAGGTTTTTTAAATGTATGGTGTAAGGTAGTGATACAATGTTATTTTGACCCTGTGGAAAGACAACTGCATCCACACCATTAATTGAAGAGTGTACATATTTTTTTTCACTGATTTATAATGCCACTCAGTCAATTGTGAAGTGCTCATTATCAACATGTCTTGTTTCTAGGCTATTTTCTGCCACTGTTTTATTGGTTTATTTTGGTAACAAATGCATTTGTTGTAATCAATATAACTTTGTATTATTTTATATTGTTATATTTTAACTTGTTATATAAATATGCTATAGTGAATTCCTACCTTTTAAAAATTATATGTATAAATATTTCCATAATGATCTAGGTTAGGAACTAGATCTCTCTTAGGACATTTTAGAGATACTGAAAATTTCAGAATTCCTTTTTCTAAGTATATTTTATTGATTATGCTGTTACAGTTGTCCCAGTTCTTCCCCCTTTGCTCCCCTCTGCCCAGTAACTTCTTCCCTCCAGCAGTCCCTCCCTCAGCTCCTGTCCATGGGTCATGTGTGTGAGTTGTCTGGCTTCTCTGTTTCTTATACTGTTCTTAACATCCCCCTGTCTTTTGCGCCTACTAGTTATGCTTCTTAATCCCAGACCCATTTCTCCCATTCTCAGCCTTTCCCTTTGCAGCCGATAACCCTCCAAATGATCTCCATACCTATGATTCTGTTCCTATTCCAGTTGTTTGCTTTTGTTTTTTAAATTCAATTATTGATAGTTGTAAGTTTGCTGTCATTTTAATGTCCATAGTTTTGATCTTCTTTTTCTTAAATAAGCCCCTTTAACATGTAATGGTTTGGTTTAGCTTTACCTTGTCTGGGAAGCACTTTATCTGCCCTTCCATTCTAAATGACAGTTTTGCTGGATAGAGTAATTTAGATTGTAGGTCCTTGCTTTTCCTCACTTTGAATACTTCTTGCCAGTCCCCCTCTTTAAAAAAAAATTTTTTTTATTTATTATTTCCAGAGAGAGGGGAAGGGAGAGAGGCAGAGAGGGAGAGAAACATCAATGTATGGTTGCCTTTCACCTGCCTCCAGCTACAGACCTGGCTGGAGACCTGGCTTGCAACCTTGTTATGTGCCCTGGCTGGGGAATTGAACCAATGTCCCCTGGGTTCACAGACTGGCACCTTATCCACTGAGCCACCAGCCAGGGCCCCTTCTTGCCTACAGAGTTTCGTTTTGAGAAATCTGCTGGTAGTCTTATGGAAACCCCTTTATAGGTAACTCTCTGCTTTTCTCTTGCTGCTTTTGAGATTCTGGCTTTATTGCTAACTTTTGACATTTTAATTATGATGTGCCATTTTTATTGTCCTCTTTGGGTCAAAATTCTCTGTGCTTCCTGGACTTATTTGTCCATTTCATTAGCCAAATTAGGGAAGTTTTCTTTTATTATTTTTTCAAATAAATTTCCAATTTCTTGCTCTTCTTCTTGTTATTTTAGCACCCTTGTGATTTGGATGTTGGTATGTTTAAAGTTGTCCCAGAGGTTCCTAATTTTGTCCTCATTTTTTTCAATTCTTATTTCTTCTTTCCATCCCAGGTGAATGTTTATTTCTTGCTTTTGTTGCAAATTGTTGATTTGATTCCCAACTTCTTTCCCATCACTGTCAGTCCTTTGTGTATTTTTTTTTATTTCACTTTGTATAACCTTCACTTTTTTCTTTACCTTTTAGCCACACTCAGTTATTTCTCTAAGCATCGTGATCACCAGGGTTTTGAACTCTGCATCTGATAGGCTGGCTCTTTCCATTTTGTTTAGTTCTTCTTGGGGGGATTTGTTCTGTTCTTTAATGTTGGCCATATTTCTTTGCTTCCGCAATTTGGCAGCCTCCCTGTGTTTGTTTCCCTGTATTAGGTAACTCCCTGTATTAGGTTTCCCTGTATTAGGTTTACTCCCTGACTTAATAGGATGGTCTATGTAGCAAAGGCGCTTGTAAATTGTGTGAGGTGGAACCTTAGGTAACTGCCAGGGCAGGGCTACCCTTTTCACCTCTTTGTAGCTCTGTTTGTGGTGGGGAGCTCAGAGAGGGGACAATGACACTATCCGGTTTCTTGTGATTTGCCCAGCTCTCTCCCTGTTTCCGGTCACTCCGCCTACTTCCCCTATGCAGTTAGCGCTCTTCCAGTTGCTTTGTACATTCTAAGACCATGTGGGCTCTTTAAGCAGCAAAAATCTGTTGGTTTCTTCCACCACCCAAACCTCTACTGGATGTTACAGCCAGAGGTAATGGGGGTTTATCTTCCCAGTGCTGGAACCCTGGGCTGTGAGGTCTGGCCTGGGGCTGGGATCTCTCACTCCCAGATTAGCCCTCTGATTTTTATCTACCACACATGAATGTACGATCGTCTGTCCTGCCATCGCTGCTGCCTGTGCACCCTGTGTCCAGGACTCCACCCCTCCTACCTCTCTGGATGAATGTGGCTTCCTTATATCCTTGGTGTTGAACTTCCATATTGCTTGATTTTATGACATTTCTAGTTGTTATTTGCTTTTGAGATCTGATTGTAATTCTTTCTGTGGTAGTGTGAGGAGGTGAAGTGTGTCTACCTATGGCTCCATCTTGTCCAGAAGTCTCTAGAATTCCTTTTTTAAATTATTTTTGTTTTTTAGGTTGCATGTCTTTGAATATGATACCATGTGACAACTAAATAACATGGGACCTCAAGATTATTAGGGTTAAACCTGGGTCTTGAATAAGGCCTGATATAAGTTTCTTACAGAGGCTGTTATGATGAATTTAATTGGATATAACACCTTTTATTTGAGCAACAAATTTATATTGTGTCTGCATTCATTATTAGTGATGGATCTTGGGTCTACAACCAATGAGCAAATTAGAAATAATTGTGAGTTATGTAGACAACTAGGGCACACAGATCATTACAAAGTTATGAAGGTCAATGAGATTTCTGATATCAAATAATTTGCTTTGTTTTCCAGAAGACAAACTCTGGAATCAAAATGTTTGGGTCCAAATTCCAGTTTCTTCTTTTCTTACTGCTGTGACTGTGACACTGTTGGCCTCTCAGCTCTCCCATCCGAAGAGTGGAAATAACAGTACCTACTTGATCATATATTTAAGACTGTTGTGTCAGTTGCTGCATGTAAACTATTAAAACAGTGCACAAGGACAATGTTTAATAAACAGTAACTGTTAGTATTAACATTTACAGAGACTGGGACCACATTGAGAAAGAAAGTGGCTGTATGTTCTAGCCTATGCTTTTTCTATATTCATTCAGCAAAATATACATCAAATGTCAGAAAATACAGATGCAGACATTTCCTAAATCGAAAGAACATTTCTATTATACTATATCACAACAATCTTTTTTTTAATTCTGAGAAACTTCACCTTTTCCCTTCATCTTTCTCCACCAGTTCCTTCCAGCTGGTATACTGGTATACTGGTATACCAGTATGAGAAGGGACAACTGCAGCAGCGTGTCCCAGTTCCTCCTCCTGGGGCTCCCCATCCAGCCAGGCCAGCAGGGCGTGTTCTTTGCCCTGTTCCTGGCCATTTACCTGACCACAGTGCTGGGCAACATGCTCATCATCCTGCTCATCAGGCTGGACTCCCACCTGCACACACCCATGTACTTCTTTCTCAGCCACTTGGCCTTCACTGATATCTCTTTCTCATCAGTCACTGTCCCAAAGATGCTGATGAACATGTATACCCAGCACCTCTCTATCCCCTATGAAGGCTGCATTTCCCAGGTATATTTTTTCATACTTTTTGCTGACCTGGACAGTTTCTTGATCACTACAATGGCTTATGACAGGTATGTGGCCATTTGTCACCCTCTGCGGTACACCAGCATCATGAATCAGAGCATTTGTGTCATGCTGGTGGCTAAGTCATGGGTCATTGCTTGTGCTTGTGCTCTTTTGCATACTCTCCTGCTAGCCCAGCTGTCCTTCTGTACTGAGCACACCATCCCGCACTTCTTCTGTGACCTTGCTGCCTTGCTCAAATTGTCCTGCTCAGACACTTCCCTAAACCAATTGGTAATTTTTACTGTGGGATTAGCAGCCATTATGCTTCCATTCTTATGCATCTTGGTTTCTTATGGCCGTATTGGGGTCACCATCCTCTGGGGTCCCTCTACCAACATCTATAAAGCCTTGTCCACATGTGGATCTCATCTTTCACTAGTGACTCTCTATTATGGGTCAATTATTGGACTGTATTTCCTTCCTTCCTCCAACACCACCAATGACAGTAACGTAATTGCTTCATTGATGTACACAGTGGTGACTCCCATGTTGAACCCCTTTATTTATAGCATGAGAAATAAAGACATAAAAGGGGCCTTGAGGAAACTCTTGAATAAGAAAACATATTCTTCCAACTGACTTGCTATGTAAATACAAATTATTAAAAATATAGCTCACTTGGCTTCCTTCTTACAGCTGTCACTCACAAACCTTGGCTGACATTCTTGGACCTGTGAGGGAGAAGAATGAAACAGGATGTGTTTTATAGGACTTGATTTGCTCTTTTCTTGGACAATGGGGATTGTAAAAGACTTTTGAGGATGAAATGTCACTTTGGCTGGTATCATTAAATAGAAGCTGCCATAACTGTTCCTTCCCCAGTTTTTAAGTTCTTGTAAAATGTGTTTGGCTTTTCACATCTACATTTTTTAAAACTTAAAAAAAAATGATGCTTATATGTCTTCTCCTTCCCCAGGTACCCATGCATCCAGGGAACCTGAGCCCTTCTAGAACTTCCAGGGAGAACATATTAAATTTTACTCTCATTACATAATAATTAACATACAACTTTCTTGTCCTTTAGGAATACATCCCACACACCCTTTCTCCCCAACATATTCAGATATTCAGCAACAAAATAAATGCAACATCCATTGTTTTGGGTACCAGTCAAAAAGCTTAATATGCATTAAAATGATCTGCTTTAACCCTGAGAACAACCCTAAGAGATATGCAGGGAAAACTCAGGCTCAAAGAAGTGAACCCTTTAGGATTGTAATTAGTGAAAGGAAGACTTAAATCTTGGCTATGTGACTCCTGAGCAATTCAGCCAAGGACTATAATCATTTATACAGAATGCTGTGTCCTGAAGAGGAATAATTGGGTTAGCCGTGCCTAGAACTTGCATATGGGCACCTTCTCAGTTACCTATACAATCCCCCCATCTTATCTTTATGCCCTATGCTAGATTATTTGTTGTTAACATTATCATCGCCTACTTCTAAGGTGTCCCCTGCATTGTAGTGGTGAGGTTGGTAACTATGTTTTCCAGATTTTTCTTTCCTGAACTGTTCATGTTTAATGTTTTCCACTGAGAGAAACTGTGAAAGATCTTGAAGGCAGAAGAACAGAAGTTATTATGCTCTGGAGATACTTATAGTTCGATACCCAGGCAGATGGAGAGACCCAGAAGTTTATCATTGAGCTTCTAAAAGCCAGCTGTATTGCTGCTGCAGACAGTTTCGTGCCCATCTCAGCCTATCTATAACGCTAGTATGATTGGACCAGCCCTTGTGGTTCTTAGTATAATTGGAAGATACCCTCAGCAATAACCAGCAGAAGCTTTGGGGGTTTAAAAAACAAGGTTTATTAATCAGAGGTCCTGGAAAGCTCTTGACACATCTGGAGCTGCACAGTGAGGTCGAGAGTAGAGAGAAAGTACATGGTTCTGGCTTCTGCTTTTATTGCAGCTGAGGATGGGGGCCTAGGGTTTGGTGGGTACAAATGTACCACTCTTAAGCCCCTCTCCCATGAGATCCGTCAGTCTGTTCCATGTGCCCATGACTCTGGGCCTATTTTGTGCATCAGTTTATTCTACTCTTTGGAGTCCACATATGAGTGAGATCATATGGTATCAGGGAATATATCCTATGAATCCTAAGACCAATCATAAATTATATACTGACCCTTATATTCATAGCAGCATTATTAACAATAGCCAAGATCTGAAAACAGCCTAAGTGCTTATCAGTAAATGGAGTGATAAAAATTATGCAGTACTATATTTACACAGTAAATATAGGCAGCTATAAAAAAGCAGGAACCTAGAGAGTATTATGATAAATGAGATAAACCAGTCAGGGTATTCTTAACACTTTGAATAGGGCAATGTTTAAAAATATTTTTATTTATTTTTAGGGAGAGAGGAAAAGAGGGAGAAAGAGAAGGCGAGGAACAGTGACATGCAAGAGACACGTCAATCAATTGCCTCCTGCAAACCCCCAACTGGGGACCTGGCTTGCAGCCCGGGCATGTGCCCTGACTGGGAATTGAGCTGGCAAGCTTTTGGTTTGCAGGCTCATACTCAATCCGCTGAGCCACACCAGTCACAACTGAACAACACAATTTTTTGTTGGGTAGTAAGTCTTGGGTATTTCAAGCCATGTAGCAGCATTAGCCACTGACCACGGCATGCTGTTAGCAGCTCTAATCAATGAACTAAACATAAATGCTCCTACACCTTTCTAAAGTCCATTGGAAATTTAAAACACCTGAGGAAGTTCAGCAACACTTTATTTTGCTAGCTTAAGTTATTTGGGGAGAAGGCTAAGATTTAGCTCTAGTACCTAAATCCAAATTAACTGTGATTTTTAAAAAGTGCGGCTGATTACTTCAGGCGAGACTAGAGGAAGGAGGCAAATGAAGCATGTGTGTAAAATTTGCTTCAAGTGCTAAATTTGAGAGCAGCCAAAATCTTGGTAATTAAGGCAAATATAAATTAAAGATTAATTCTAACTAAGATGAGCTCAATGCACTCTTTTACCACATTAGAATTGATGTAAAGAGACATGATTAACAAAATAATAAAATTTAAACAAAGACAGAAACTGCCCTGCACTCGAACACCTCAGCCTGCCTCACGCCATTCCAACCTTAACTCTGTCCAATTCTTTCTCAATCTTCCTCCAGATATTCTATATCCTTTTCCTCTGGCATCTTCGTGGGTTTTTTCTCTGAGTTTGGTTTTCTTTCTATCTTTGCTTAAGCTGTGCCTAGTTGCATTTCTTTTGTTACATTTATCTTTCTGTTGGCTTAACTTCTTGATTCTGTAAGTTGATGCTTTAAACTATATTTGAGAAATATTGGATTTGTATTTCTTTACATGAATTGTGTGCCCCACTCCTTATAACCATTTTTCTTTTATGTAATGAACATAGGATAACTGCCTCCATACTTTTTTTTTTGGTCAATTTCAGTATCTGTGCTTTCTTGTAACCTGTTTCTTGTGACTTTTCCTTTCTTGTCATGATGCACTTTTGTTTACTTCAAGTGTTTAGTAATTTTTCTGTTTGCTGGAAATTTTGGATGATGCACTTAGTAGAAAGCATGTTTTAGTTTTAAAGATGTTGACTTTTGGCCCTGGCTAGTGGCTCAGTGGATAGGCACCAGCCTGCAAACTCAAAGGTCGCTGGTTTGATTCGCAGCCAGGGCACATAGCCAGGTTGCAAGCCAGGTCTCTAGCCAGGTCCATAGCTGGAGGCAGGTGAAAGGCAACCACACATTGATGTTTCTATCCCTTTCTTCCTCCCTCCCTGCCCTTGTCTCTAAAAATAATGCATAAAATATAAAAAATACAGAGGCAAAGAAGGGGAGCAGCTTAGACAAGAACCTAGTATAAAGGAACCATGGACATGGACAACAGGTGGGATTGACTTTGGGGGGAAAGGGTGGGTGGGGAGGGGGACAGAGGGGAGAAAAAAAAGGGATGGATGTAATACAACAACAATAAAAAAAATATATATATATATATAAAATAAATGAAGATATTGACGTTTGTTTTGGTAGTCAATTAAATCACTGGCAGATCCTTTTTAATCCTTTCAGGTTTTGTTTTATTCTTTGTTCAGGTCTGACCTGAATATGCAAAGTGCTCTCTCTAACAATAGACAGAGGTACCTACCCATCACCAGGACGGAGGCCTCTGGCATCTCCACTGAGCTCCTATTTCTGCAGCAGCGGCAGTTGCTTGAGTAGCACTCCAATCTAAAGCTGTGGTCTGTAAAGTACACCCCTGGGCAATACAGGCAAATTTAGAGCTCATTTCCTGCCTTTTTCTTTTTTGCCAATTTTTGAATGCCTACAAACGGTTCCCTCTGTTCAATATGTTGTATCACTTTTTATAAAAACAGGTTATAGTTTCTATTGTAATTTTTTTTTTTTTCAAATGCATTATATAGAGGCTTGTTACTGATTTGGAGGTTACTCATATTGGCTACGTCATTTGCAGATGTCTTCTCTCATTCAGCAGGACACTGCCTTCTCATTTGGTTGAGGGTTTCTTTCACTGCGGAGCCATTCTTGGTTCCACATCCTGAAAGGCTGCAGTCCTTTATCCAGATTAGGCTGAAAATCACCTCTGTACCTTGATTTGATTCTGAGCTTGAAGGTTGCTTTAAAATCTCTAGCCCCTGCTCCACTCCCAGTTGGTCATTCTAGGACACAGAGGGCTCCCACCAACCTTGAGTTAACCACTGCGGCCTCTACCAGTCCGTTCTGGACCATTTTCCTGACCTTTTACAGCAAAGCACCTTGTTTCATTTTGTGACCATGTCCATTCAATTTAAGACAAGAAAAAGTGATACACCATCACTCTATAAACATAACTGAAAACTAAAATTTAGACAATTGATAAGAACCTAGAAACAAAAATAAAACTCAATTTTTAATTAACCTCACACATAAAAAATAAATTCTAAATGGATTTAAAAACACAAAAATAAAATCATGAAGCTGCCAACAGTAATATTTTCGTTATCTAGATGAAGTTCTTGAACTATAAAAAATAAACCTGTGACCGCATCAACATGTTTGTAGGGCAAGGAATATCATGGGGAAAATTTTAAAAGACATTTGGAAAAGGATAATTGTGCAGGTATGTTTTTAATACACCTTTCACATAATTCTAAAATGAAGCAGAAAACTAGACAGAGAAGAAACGAAGTCCAAGTTAAAACAGAGACAGAAGGATGGGTGCCACATCAGAGGAAAGGATGTGCACATTGCATGTGCAGGATGGAGCAGGTCTCATATCCAATGACTAGGGAGAACAATGCTCATCGTGGGGAACAGGTTCCTCTACTGAGTATGTTCCCCAGAGCTCCTTTCATATCCTGATTCCTCAGACTGTAGATAAAGGGATTTAGCATGGGAGTGACCAAGGTGTACAATACGGCCACAATGACATCCTTGTTGGAGTTGTTGGATGAAGGAAAAAAGTACAGCCCTATAATTGTTCCATAATACAGAGACACCACAGAGAGATGGGAGCCGCATGTGGACAAGGCTTTGCAGATGCCCTTGGTAGAGGGGACTCTCAGAATGGTGGCCCCAATGTAGCCATAAGAAATCAGGATGCATATGAATGGCAGGGTAGTGACCACCACCCCAACAGTGAGGATAAGCAGCTCATTGACTGTGGTATCTGAGCTGGACAGCTTAAGCAAGGTGGAGAGGTCACAGAAGAAGTGCTGGACAGTGTTGTCCCCACAGAAAGAGAGACAGGCCAGGGGCAGGGTATGCAAAAGGGCAGTAGCGCAGGACTGGACCCAGGATACAATTACTAGCAAAATACACAGGCTCTGACTCATGATGGTGGTATAGTGGAGGGGATGACAGATGGCCACATACCTGTCATAGGCCATTGAAGTGAGAAGGAGGCTGTCAAGATCACCCCAAAATATAAAGAAATATGCCTGGGAAATGCATCCAGCATATGAGATGGATTGATCCTGGGTATGCATATTCATGAGCATCTTTGGAGCTGTGACTGATGAGAAAGAGACATCAGTGAAGGCCAAGTGGCTGAGGAAGAAGTACATGGGCGTGTGCAGGTGGGGGTCCAGCCTGATGAGCAGGATGATGAGCAGGTTGCCCAACACTGTGGTCAGGTACATGGCCAGGAACAGGGCAAAGAACATGCCCTGCTGGCCTGGCTGGATGGGGAGCCCCAGGAGGAGGAACTCAGGCATGCAACTCTGGTTCTCACCCCTCATGGTCTTCTTCTGTTTTGCTATAGATAAAATAGAGATGGAGCCCTGGCTGGTGGCTCAGTGGATAAGGTGCTGGCCTGCAAACCAGCGCTGGAGGCAGGTGAAAGGCAACCACACATTGATGTCTTGCTCCCTCTCTGTCTCTCATTTCCCCTCTCTCTAAAAATAATAAATAAAATCTTTTTAAAAAAAGAGATGGAAATGTGAAAGAATGTAAAATCATTACGACTACCATATAATCAAAACATAACAATTAGTCCGTACATGAATTGTAACCTGAATAGCTCATGCTTTTTGCCCACTAATGGGCTAGTGATGGTCTGACATCAGGATATTTATTATAGATCCACCTAGAAACAAACACCATTGCTTTTGAAGAAATCATGAAACATCAAAATGATGATTATATTAGATCAAGTTCAAGTCTGAGGAGTCCAAGAGTTCGTGACAGAAATCTGAAACTAAGATATTAGGGTGCAAGACTAGGCCAGTAACCAGTTACTATAAACACTGGTAGAGGCTCTCCAAGTGGTCTGCTGTCCTTAAATTTCCCCATGCTTCTCACACATTGTTGGCTTATTTCTCATATTTTTCCATTTCCAGCAATATTTAATTAATAAACATTGTTCATATACCATGGATTGGGTCAAGATAAGAATCCAGCGGACTGTTCTGGATTGCCCAGAAATTGGGATTTGACAAGTTGGTGGAAATATCACCTGGAACTGCTCAAGAAAAGGGCATTTAGAACAAGAATCTATGTCAATAATACAGATCTAGAAACACAATTTGTTACATAGGCATCAGTTCTTCCTTTAAGAAAAGTCCTTCCCACTCAACATTTTCAGCTAGCAACACTATTTCTAAAAGAAATGACCATGGAACATGGAGAAAAAGCCTGTTTCTCTTCTAAATTCCTATCTTATTCCCCCAGTTCTTACCAAATTACTCTTAACTCAAGTTCTCAGAACACCAGGAAATAGTTTGGGTTTTCCAGTCATATCTTGGATCTGCCAAAGAATAAACTTTGAACCATGGACATGGACAACAGGTGGGATTGACTTTTGGGGGAAAGGGTGGGTGGGGAAGGGGACAGAGGAGAGCAAAAAAAGGATGGATGTAATACAACAACAATAAAATTAAAAAAAAAAAAAAAGAATAAACTTCGTAAATGTTCAGCATAGTTTACCAAATAACATCTCCTTTTTTACTTCTTATACTTTGGCAGTACCATCTTTTTTCTCTTTTTCTTTTTCAGGTCAACTAATCTTAGGCTTGCCCATGTGAACACATAAAATCATAGGAAAAGAGAACAGGGTGGTCTATGTATTAAAAATTAGAATCACATACTATATAAACATTCAATCTAAACATTCTTCTCTTTGAGAGCTGAGAAGGTGCCTTAGTTTAAGGCTCATTCAAATATCTTGGCAGTTAACTAAAGTTTATATTAGCTACCAATTCTCCCAATTTGATTGAAATTATCTCTAAAATTCCTATATTTGTCATTTCATTATATCAAAAATCCTGCTAATTTAATGTTGTTACCTGAAATGAATTGCACATTCAGTTTTCTAGTCATTTCCATGTTAATCACGATCAGTTTACCACAAAGAAAGAGCTAACTAGCTGTCTGATGGTCATTTTGGTTGTTTCTAATGTTTTTCTGTTTCTAACAATATTTCATTAATAACGTTGTTCATCTGCTGTTTTCACATTTATATATATATATGATAAAACTTAGAAATGAATGAAATGGAAAGATATGTGCATTCACAATTTTGATAGATATTGTTAAGTTACATGAGGCTAAAGTGATGAGGAAGCCTGTTCTTAAGTGTTCTCTAAGATGAGTCCTAAATAATAACAGCTTGCCATGTGAAGGTTATAAAAATTGTTACTCTGTTCTAGTTAAGTGTTTGGAGAAGACAGGGCTATGGTGTTTGAGAAACAAAGAAAATTTGGGAGCATTGTCAGCATGAGCAAATTCTGAGCTTGGAAATTTACTGAGGAACCAGATTATATAAGGCCTTTTCTGTATTTTCACTCTGTTCCTAGGTCAACAGAGCACTCATGGAAATGTTTTAGGCAAGTAATGCATTAAAAAAATTAAATAGTATGCAGACTACTGGGTACAGAACATATTGCAACAAGGCAAGATCGTTAGCAAGAACATTAGGATGGAATGGCAGTAGTTCAGGCACAAAATAATACCTCCTTACACCCGGATCAAGTCAGCAGAGATGAAAGTCATTACAGAATTGGGATAAAATTTGGAGGAAAATCCAATAAAAGACTTGATGGGTGATGGATGATAAAGATTAGATAGAGGGTCAGTTTGAGATGAATTCATCTATATGGAGCCCTCTGCCATACTCTAGTGTGAGGAGCCAGGCTAGAGATCGGTAACTTACATCGAAAGCACACAAACACACAAACACATGCAATCACACTACTGAATGTGAATTCCACTCCTGACCTGACATTGCCTCTTACGTGATGAGCGCTTAGGCCTTTAGCTGCAAGGCATGGGAAGATTCTTCCATTTCTCTCTAGAAGACAGAGAATATAATGAGGTAAATGGAATCTCTAAGGATCTCAGAGATAAATCACAACAGGAAGAGATGAATGATTAGTTCAAAACCAAGTAAGATAGATATAGACACATTTGTTTATGACTCTGAGCAATGGGTGTGGGTTCTAACTTTATAAATCATGGAGAAAAAAATCCAGGTTGGGGGTAGGGGGACCACTCCACACCCCCATCTCTAAATTAGTTTCAGAGACAAACTGAAGGTAATTGCTTCTTGGCCTTTGGTTCCCTTGAGGGGAGCACTATTTTGGTAGCAGGCAGTAGGAGAGTTCATCCTTGGAGGAATAATTATAATTACCACAGAACAGCTACTAGAACTTGGTAATTCCTACAAGCCTCTTGCCTTGTCAGCTGACATTATGGAATATGTAATTTTGAGTTCATAACAAACCAAATTGGAGGTTGAGTGTGTTAATGAAAATCTATTGTTCCTGAAAGAATAGCAAAAACATGCCAATACTTGCACTCACCAAAAAGAAGATTGAGGGCCATTGTATGCCTTCATCACAGTGGGGGCCTGAGGAATAGACTGCAGTTTCTATGTAAATCCTGGTCTGCTCAAAAGCTACAGAGTCAGCCCTGGCTGGTGGCCCAGTGGACAAGGCACTGGCCTGCAAACCCAAAGGTCGCTGGTTCGATTCCCAGCAAGGGCACATAACCAGGTTGCAAGCCAGGTCTCCAGCCAGGTCCCCAACTGGAGGCAGGTGAAAGGCAACCACACATTGATGTCTCTCTCCCTCTCTGCCTCTTTCCCTTCCCCTCTCTCTAAAACTAATAAATAAAATCTTGGGGAAAAAAAAAAGCTACAGAGTCAGAAGGGGACAGAGGGGAGGAAAAGGGGGATGAATGTAATACAACAACAATAAACTTAAATTTAAAAAAAAGCTACAGAGTCAGCATTCTCTGGGGCAATTTTTTCGCAATGCCTTAGAATTGCCGTTCAAGAGCTGTTTCCCACTAAACCTTTTGCAAAATTGATTCCAAATTTATTTCATACATCTCCAGCTCTATTTCTTCAAAGCAGGTAGAAGATCAATATCATGTGCTTGTTATTCAAGGGGAAGATGAAAGAATATTCATATGTTATTAATTTATTCTGCTTTGTGTTAAAATCAGTCCATTATAATGCTACAATTGACCTGTGTGTTTTCCCATAAGTCAAGAGTTGACAAGACTGCCTTCTCAAACCAGAAGATCATCACTGGCACTACCTTCTGCCCTACATGCATGAAGATAAAAATAAAGCCTGTGACTCTGCAAAATAGCTTACTTGATCAAACAGTATGAGAAAAAGTGTTGCTTTGAATTAACAAGTGACATGACCGTTTCCACAGGAACCAGATATAATTTCCTAGAAGAACTTCATCTTTATCTTCTGCTATTCCAGGCCTGTTCATCTTTCTGAACCCTATTCAAAATATATCCCCTGTAATAGCTAGTAATTTAATAACAAAATATATTTATATATGCGTGCACAACAAAAATTGGAAAATAAACAAAATGAGATTAATAGGTATTTGAGAGAAAATGAACTCAAGTGAGCTAATAAGCATATAAAAAGATTGCCAACCTCAATAATAATCAGGGGAAAACCAATTAAAATCTCAACAAGGTACCATTTTATATTAATAGAATAGATAAATTAGAGGCTGCTCTTAGTTGACAATTGCATGTACTTTTTTAGAAGTTTTATTTCTTCTAATAGAGACATGGCATGGCATTATGTTTTACAGTTGGAAAATCTTCATTGTCTTGGACTGTGTAGTTCCTCTCAAGTCTATATATCCCTAAAACATTTTGTGTATGTACAGGAGGTGACATAAATAGGAGGGTTCATGGCAACATTGTTCATAGTAGCATAAAATGTAAAAACCAGTTCATTAACAAGTAAGTTGAAGTATTTTATATAATCACATTCAGTGATTAAATGCCACATCAATGAATAACAGAAATGAAATAAAGTTAAACCCCAATAATATGAAAAAATGACAAAACAAAAATTTTCTATGTATATGTATTGTTACAGAATGATGTTGTATTCCTCCAAAATGTATCTATTGAAGCACTAATCTCTAGGTTGGTTGTGCAATGGAGATGGGGCTTCCAAGAACATAATTAAGGTTCAATGAGATCATAAGGATGGAGCCCTGAACCAATAGGATCACCGTCCTTATAAGAGACACCAGAGATCTCAGACTCTCTTCCCATAGGCACACACCAAGAAAAGCCATATGAAGTCATAGTGAGAAGGCAGTTTCATTGATTTAATTTATTAATTTTCTGTTTGCAATTTTGCTCCAAGTTTTGTAGTTCTTTTCATCTATTGCTTTAAATTTATATTGTCTTCTTTCTCTGGTGGCCTAAGAAAGCTTATAAAGCTTTCTTATTTTTCAATACATACATTTTAATGCTATAAATTTCCCTCAAAGCACAGCTTTTGCTGCATTATATAATTTTCACACATTGTGTTTTCATTTTAATTTAAGATATTTTAAATTTATCCTGTGACTTCTTGTTTGACCCATGTGGCATATTATATGTGTTTTGTTCAATCTCCAGGCATTTTGAGATTTTCTAACTATGCTTCTGCTATTGATCTCTAGTTTAAATTCTATTCAAATCACTGAAAAATGTCACCCAACAATTTTTCAAAAAGGGAATTCTTTTTGAAGTTGCCTGTGTGATTTCTGGTCTCTAGCAAGTCCAAATCTATCAAAGTAAGATTTTTATTTTGGCCTTTTTTTTTGTACCTTGGTTTTTAAGTCTCTATCCTGCACATCTTTCATGTGAAAGAGGTCAAGGTGTGCATTAGTTACACACAAAAGCATTCACATACTATCAGAGCTACACACTTGCCAAAGGGAGACTTTAACAGACTTTTCCATCTTATACTCAGGCTATGTAAATACAGTCACAGTGCAAGTCAACATCGCAGAAATCTATGCAGAACTCACACAGCATGCACTCTCACATGTGTAACAGTACACACAGAACTGTCAAGCATTCTGCACCACACATGTAGTAGTCACAAGCAGCCACAAATATGCAAATCACACTGATGCACAAGGCCTTACATACAGCACATGGGCAATGGAACACAAGTAAAATGAGGGCACATGTTGCTGAGGAAATCACCAATCTTCCCTGATTTACATGGATCCTAGGTGGAGGTTCAGTGTGTGAGTCAGGGACACACGCACATAAAGTCATACAACACATACAAACACACAACTATGCCAATTTCTGGGCCCCTTCTGATCTATACCAGTGTTGTGATTCTAATACCTTGTGCTTTGTGCTGGTACCTGGGTCCTCACTTTTTGTGTAGCAGATCCTGGATTAAAGGGAAGAGAAAAGATCTCAGTGGCCTGAGGACCATTACCAACTTTCATGTCTGTTCACCAGATGCAAAATAATAGGCAGAGGATCTCCTTTTACCCATAAAAAGACCCCAAAGGGAAACAGCCCCAAGTCCCTGGCTAGACCAGCAGTCAACTTGGCATAATTGCCCATCTTCTCCTGGCCCCTTGGGAAGGAACATGTTCAGGGTCCAGAGGGACTGAGCAGCAACTGTAGTCACAGGAGAAAGTGTCCTTCAATGTCAGTGATGCCTTGGGCTTCTGGTCCAGTCTCCAGATGGGAAGCAGGGGGTGCTCAGGTGCCCGTGGCCTCCACATCATGATTCAGCTTCTCTGCACAGCAGTGTGTGGGCTTCAGCAGGATCTCACAACATGACATGAACACCCAATAGACCATAAAGCCCCTCCAAAGGAGCTGCTCTCCCTACTCCTATTGGGTCCTGGAGGATAGGTGATTGAGTCTATGCATTCTGGAGAAAACTTGGGGCTCTCCCCCTTCCTAAGAGAACATACCTGAGCAATTTATCAAAGATTCCTAAAACTCTGGCTCGTCAATGTGTAAATAATAATAATAGTCTTCATGTGAGCTTGAGAGATGATAAATGAACACATAAATGTTACTAAGGCTACTAAATGTTCAGGGTCATTGTCAATGTCTTTGTATCCCTGGGAATCAGCTATGGCTCAAATAAGCACTAGAGAATGTAGGATGAATTCATTTGTTCATTCACTCACTCATTCTCTTAAATAATTATTAGGGTTTTCACAAAAATAAGACAGTGATATATAAACTCTAGAGACACAGCAGTGAATAAAATAAACAGAAATTCCTCTTGGAGAACAGACATTGAAGTAGGGGGTACAGAAAAAAAATTTATGCAAAATAAATGGTAGGTAAATAGCAAAAAGTGCTGGGATATAATAAAAATCAGGCTTGGAGCTAGGGAGAATCCTAAATATCCATCAACAGATGAATGGGCAAGGGAACAGAGGGTAGGTTTGGGGAAACTTCATGATCCAGACAGCTTGCAGCATTGAATTCAAGAGTGTGTGCCTATGCCCAAACTGAGAGTTATAATTAAAAGTCATATTATCTTTCATTGGGAGGGTCTTTTTCTTAGCTATCAAAATAATATTGCACAAAACAAACTGGCTTTGCTTGAAGGGCCAATTGTTCATTTTAGTAGAGATAAAATGAGGTACCATAACACACTGGAAAATTCTGGCCCTCTGCCATCTAGGAGTCAGAAACGCAGCCACATTTCATACCTCTAATCTTAGCCTAGAGCCAAACTGGTTTTCTGTTTTAGAAGGAAGCAGGTGCCGTTTTCCTTTTGAGAAACGTGGTTGGTGTGCTTTGGGATCTTAGCAAGTCTTCCATCTTTTCTCAACAAGAGAAGACAATCGTGCAAGCTATTAAAGATGATCAATCTATCCCTGACTAGTAAGTTTGAAGACTACAAGTTGAGTGTGTGTTGTGGGCAATGCTATGTTTTGGAAGAATAAATGCACAACAAATATGACTAAAGTAAAAGGGATTAGGTCCCATAAGGACAGTTGGGAGGATGCTAGAGACACAGGTATTCAACATCATTTTTCAGGATGTCCGACAAGGTCAGTGGGTGAAATAAGAACACAACTAGGCAATCCTTACTTGGCAGAAAGGATATTTTTTCTGAAAAGAATTCTCAGAGCCAATTTCATGTCTCTGTTCCTTAGGCTGTAAATGAAGGGGTTTAACATGGGGGTGACCACTGTGTACATCAGAGAGGCAACCATGTCTTTATCAGTGGAGTTGCTTGATGAGGAAGAAAAGTACAGAATGATAATTGTACCATAGAAGAGAGACACCACAGTCAGATGGGAGCCACAGGTGGACAAGGCTTTGCAGATCCCTTTGGTAGAGGGGACCCTCAGGATGGAGGCTCCAATGTAGCCGTAAGACACCAGGATGCTGCTGAATGGAAGGATGACAATCAGAGACCCTGTAGTGAATATGACCAGCTCATTGACATAGGTGTTTGAACAGGACAGCTTGAGTAGAATGGGAAGGCTACAGAAAAAGTGGGGAATGATATTGTCAGCACAGAAGGACACCTGGGCCAGGAGGAGGGTGTGCAGTAGGGAACCCCCACAGGAGACAATCCAGGAGCCAGCCACCAGCAGCATGCACAGCCCCTCCCTCATGATGATGGTATAGTGAAGAGGGTGACAGATGGCCACGTACCTGTCATATGCCATCACTGCCAGAAGAAGATTATCAATACAACCAAAAAGTAAATAAAAATACAACTGAGAAATACACCCTGGGTAGGAGATGAAGAAGTGATGCGTCTGCATGTTCATCAGCATCTTAGGGACAATGACAGATGAGAAAGACACATCGGTGAAAGCCAAGTGGCTGAGGAAGAAGTACAAGGGCATGTGCAGGTGGGAGTCCAGCCTGATGAGCAGGATGATGAGCAGGTTGCCCAGCACTGTGGTCAGGTACATGGCCAGAAACAGGGCAAAGAACACGCCCTGCTGCCCTGGCTGGATGGGGAGCCCCAGGAGGAGGAACTGGGACACGCTGCTCTGGTTCTTGGGCCTCATGCTGCTCTTTTGTCTGCTGGGAAATGAAGGAGGTTTGGAAGTCTCAGAATCCTAGAAAGATAACCAGAAACATCATATCTCATAGTGTAATTCTCCAGGAAAACCATGAATTTTTAACTACACATTTATTAATTTCTTATACATGTAAATACATTCATCTTTGCTTTATACTAGTCTAGTTCCGGAAGACAATGCACCTCTAAAGCAGGCAACAAAGCTTCATTGCACAGAAGCAGGAGGGCGTTCACCATTTCATTCAGCCATTATTTATTGAACATAGTTTGTGTTGGGAACTCTACTAAGGACTCAGATGCAGCAGGGAACAAGAAACGCAAGGTCCCCACTTCTGGGAGTTTAGATCTTGACGAGCATGGAGGGATCATTTATATACCAGACAGGAGCCAAAGCATAACATTCACTGTGGCAGAAATAGAAGATGGGCTGGGAAAACTGAGATCAGTTGCTTTTGCCTTAAAACAATGTGACACTCCAGGACTGAAGTGCCATTGTTAGAGAGATGTCACACTCCACCTGTGTACCTGCAGGGTGCCTTTGACTTACAGCTGTGAACTCAGAGTCATTCTAGAAGTGGGTGGCCATTTAAAGCCACTTGATGCCAAAATAGCTCTGAACCAGAAAAGTCCACTAAGTGTCATCATAACAATGCTTGATAATTTGGGTGAACATCTGGGTACTGGGCTAAAGACTTTACCTACATTTCCTAATTAAATTCACACATCAGACTTACAGTTCCAGGTATTAAAACCAATTCTAACTGCACTAAGAATTTATATTCTTTCCCCTATTTTAGCTTTTAAAATATAGAAACATAATACAAATTCTGTAGGCATGCAACAGTACAGTGTGGGGCAGAATGGCACACACATGTCTGTGTCTGTCTATATTACATGTGACATGCAATATATAGACTTGATATATATGTATTATCACTTTCCATACATGAAAAATTACCAACTATTAGCTACTTCATGAAGTTCAGTCTAATATGTCTAGGTGATTAGAACCCATGCACTGAACCATTTCACATGGAAACTTCCCATTCATTGGTTGGGGAAGCCAAGAACAATATATTATTTTATACTTGTGAGGACCCAAAGTTGTCCAAAATTTTCTTAGTCCGCTTACTAGATAATTTAATTCCTTTATATTTATATGCTTTCCAAGTGACAAAAATTCTCCAATACATTACATTTGTTTTTTTTAAAGCGATAAACAATTACTGAGGGCCTTTCTAAGATTCAAAAGGCAAGTGTTAATTCTTTCCATTTGTAGATGTAAAATGAGGCCAAGGATTTAAATAACTTTCCAAGGTCTCACCATTATTTGAAAGTAATTCTGCCCAACAACTTCTCACATTGGGATGCCTGGAATTTGTTTGCCTGGGATGTTTAGTGAAAATGAAGAAAGGGTTGCAAAATTCTGAGTAACTCAGTTACACTCAGGTACTTGAAAATGATAGCGGTCTGTTTCAAGAAACAGGACATTGCTTAGGGTTTGCTTACCTGAGCTAATGGTGCCTCAGAAAGACAACACTTAGGGAATACTTGAATGCAAATGGTGCACGCGCGCGCACACACACACACGACTGATTTGTGAATGGTGAATATTAGTTATCTCTTACAGAGTTCCCATCCTTAGGGAAGGAGAGTTCATAAACATTCATATACATACATGCAAGTCACAAGTTACACGCAGAGTGATAAATGTACAACACACAATGAGGGACCACTCATCCTCAAACAGACTCACAATGCACATCAACTCACCTGACTTGTGATGTGCCTGGTAAACACTCAACTCACCCCATATGCATAAACACTATACACACATCACTAAAAACATACAAGACCACAAATAATTAAACATCTCTCAAGAAACACACACAGTGCATCACATATGTACATCCAGGAACACTCACCACCACAAGCAGCACACACCCTCCTATTAATAATGAGAGGCATGCTTCTGCCCTTTCTGACCCATCATCTTCCTGTGGGAAGGCAGTCAGCATGGGGCAGTTAAGCCTGTTCAGTACCAGCCACACTCATTAAACCACCACCAACACCCCATGGTCACACACGCATGATAATAGACAGAAAAAACAATACGCCTTCCTGCTCTCATACACAAGTGTGTCAACCACGGACACAGCTGGCTCCTGCACAAGCACATACTGCTCAGCAGAGGTGTGAGCCCTCTCTGACCTGACCTTGGCTCCTGTTGCACTGTTGATGCTGCTGGAGAAGAAGAGGACAGGCATGTCCAGCAGCAGAGCCAACAGTGTCACTCCCGGTGCTCAGCTGTGATGTAGGTACTTGCCATCACAGGCATGAATCAAGAGTCCCTGATCACATGCCAGGGGGCTGACAACTTGGTCTACATGGGCTGAAACAGGCCCCAGGTTAAGTCTAACTCAGTATAAAAAGGCTGTTAGATACATGGCACACACAGGTGCACACACAAGCAACTATCAAACAGCACATACACAAGCATACACAACACATGCAGACACAGAGAGACACACACACACAGTCATGGACTTAGAGCCTCATCCATGAATCAACTGTCACACAGGCAGATCTGTCCCCAAGTGCACATCTCCAGACCCTCTCACCTGTACTCATATTTAGGGAGTTCAGATCCCTTCTGCCCCAGACTGTTGCCCAAGTCCTTAGCTTTTCTTGAGGAGGCCTGACAGCCACACAGATGGAAGAAATACCTGGGGCCTTGGCACGTCTACAGATTTTCATTTTCCTTAACCAGCTCCAGAGAAATGACTCAGAAGATAACACTTCTTACTAATAAGAGACTGAAACCAAGTCCCCAGGCTCCTGGCTAATTTCTGCCTGCCCTTTGGGGAGCTGTGTGTCCAAGAGCCAGAGAGATGGGAGTCCCAGGGGACAGTGTCCCTCACTCCAGTGATGCCCTGGTCTCCTTTCTGTTTGGGGACTGTGCCAACTGGGACATGGATGTTTAAATTTTTTTATTTTGATATGAACTTAAAGATATAGAGCTGTTGTAACAATGATATTACAAAATTCTGGAAAGGCCTCACTGAGATTCCCCAATGGTTAATATTTTAGTATGTTTACCTTCTGAGAGCATGTACATACGTATGTATGTTTCAGGCTTATATTTTCAACAGATATACTCGAGTGCCTATTATTAGAAGACATACGATATTGATTTTTCTATTTAGTGGTGTTTGAATCCTTGATGAATTGACTATGGTGGTGTCTGTCAGGTTCTCTACTATAAAGTTACTGTTTTCTTAAAGTTAATATTTTAACCTGGTAGATAATAGGTATCATTTGGATAGATATTTTGATAATACATAAACATACTTTTTCCTTAACATTCCACCCACTATTAACATTCATTGGTGATTCCTTTTTTTACTTTCTTTTCATTATTTTATTGGTTATGGTATTACAGTTACCCCATTTTTTCACCCTTTGCCCCCCTCCACCCACCACTCCCCATTCCCTTAAGCAACCCCCACACTGTTCTTCATGCCCATGGGTTATTCATTCAAGTACCTGGCTGGAGACCTAGGTATGTGCCATGACTAGAAATGGAATCAGCAGCCCTTGGGTTCACAGGTTGGCGCCTATCCACTGAGCCACCAGGCAGGGCTTGAATAATTTTTCCCCCTTAAATATATTTTATTTATTTTGCTATTACAGTTGTCCCAACTTCCCCTCTTTGCCCCCTCTACCCAGTACCCCATTTCCTCCAGCAATGTCCCCCTTGGTTCATGTTCATGTGTCATGCATATAAGTTCTTTGGCTTCTCCATTTCCTTTATCTTTTTAACATCCCCCAGTCTATTCTGTAACCACCAATGTGTACTTTTTAAATTTTTTTCCTTTCACATCCAGACAATTTACCATTTAATACTACCTTCTGTCAGCTTCTCAAATCATATTAATACAAAATTTTCTTTTTGTTATTTTAAAATGCCTATGTTAATTTATTTGTTTAAAGAATTACTCTTTTAAGTGATATAAATTGCAATATTACCAAACACATGCAAAAATACATTTACACACATACATATTTTTACTCATATTTAAAGTACATAGTGGATTTTTAAAAGTTAATACAAAAAATTTAAAATATGCCAATAGTGTATATAATTATTACATGTTAAATGATAGTGTTTTAAATATATTGTAGCAAATTAAGCAATTTTTTTTCTTCTTGCATACTTATTTTACTCTGGAATGCTATTTTTGTGAACTATATCACAGAAATGGTATATCTCAGAACTCTCGTTTGTGAAAGTTGTCCTAGAGACAGTGCCAAACCCATGGTAAAAACTGAATTTGGTTTTTGAGTCTGATCCTCCCCCCACCAATTATGCAACTCAACTTTATTTTAAGGTACTGAAACTACAACTTATTCTACTTATTCTTTTTGGAGTTTTCCATCTTAAATAGTAGATTTTTTTTCTTTTTTCTTTTTCTTTTGCTGTGCACAGGTCTTGCTTCTTTCAATACCTTCTGTTTTTCCTCTACATGTGTTTTACAAGTTGAAACCTTTAGAAATAATGACACTTGCAGTACTCAGCTGGTCCCCAGAGTAGAACTTATTATGTCTACTAAGTTGAGGTTAAAAAAAAAAAAAATCCCTAGGATTTAAATAATTTTGTAGAATAGTATTCTAGCTATTTTTTGAACTTGTGGTTGACTTTCTATGTGGTCCTAAACTAACCCTTAAACTATTTAAGAGTCTGTTGAGGTAGAGATTCTTCATCTTCTTAAAGCAGATCCTTTAGCATCTCTTGCAATGCTGGTTTGGTGGAGATATATTCTTTTAGACTTCTTTTGTCTGAGAAGCTCCTTATTTCACCTTCCATTTTGAATGAGAGCTTTGCTGGATAGAGTATTCTTGGCTGCAGACCTTTGTTTTTCATTGCTTGCAATATTTTTTGCCATTCCCTTCTGGCTTGTTGTGTTTCTGTTGAGAAATCAGTTGATAACCTTATTGGAGCCCCCTTGTATGTTATTAGCTGTTTCTCTCTTGCTGTTTTTAGGATTCTCTCCTTGTCTTTAAAATTTGCCATTTTAATTATGATATGCCTTAAAGTGGGCCTGTTTGGGTTCATCTTCATTGGGACCCTCTGTGCTTCCTGAGCTTGCATGACTTTTTCTCTCCTCAAGTTAAGGAAGTTTTTTATCATTACTTTTTCAAACAGGTTTTCTATCTGTTGCTCTTCTTCTCCTTCTGGTATCCCTATGATACGGATATTATTAGGTTTCATGTTGTCCTGCAGCTCTCTTAAAACCTCTTCATTCTTTTTCAGTCTTTTTTCATTTTGTTGCACTGCCTGGGAATTTTTTTCTACATTGACCTCCAGCTCAATGATCCGATCCTCTGCTTTCTCTAGCCTGCTTTTGAGTCCTCCTACTCAATTCTTCAATTCAGAAATGGTATTCTTCATTTCCTCCTGGCTCTTATTGATGGTTTCTATGTCCTTTTTAATGCTGGTGTAATTCTCAGTCAGTTTTTTGTAGCTTCCTTGGAGTTCTTTGTAGATTCCCTGGAGTTGTTTGTAGTTTTCTTTGAACTCACTGAGCTCATTGAGCTTCTTTGTCATCATTATTTTGAATTCCACATCTGAGAGTGTGCTTGCCTCTATTTCATTTTGCACTCTCCCTGGGGATTCCTCCTTTCCTTTCACTGAGGGTTTATTTTTTTGTCTCCCCATTTTAGGTAGCTCTTGTTTGTTTCTGCTTCTTGGATGGTCTCCTTTGACTTACTGTCTTAGTGGTGTGACCTTCTGTGCTATAGAGGTGCACTTTTTTTACTTCCTGGCTCCACACTTGGTGACATCAGATCATGGCCCATTCTGAGCTTAATCAGCCAGGTGGAGACCACCAGAGATCCACAGTCTTCCTCTGTCTCCTTTAGTTGTTAATCCAATCAGTCTGTGATCAATGGTTAGTTTTAGGCACCTCAGTCACGTTGTGATGAAGTGGTCTCTTCTATTCTGCCTGTGGTAATAATGTTTCTCTCCAGCTGGTGTCCTGTTGGTTATTCTGGATGATTTCTCCCCAATTAAGTTGTAATTCCAGTTTGACGTTGGGAAGAGATTGATGTAGCTCCACTTCCTCTGCCATCTTAGTTCTCTGGGATAACTTTCATGTTGTTGAAGTACCCAATGAATTTAGTGAGCATTCTAATAACCCATGCTTTGAATTCTGCATGATAGCTTGCTTGGCTCTATTATGCTTAGTTCTTTTTCTGGAGTTTTGATCTGTTCTTTCATTCGAGCTATGCTTCTTTTTCTCCTCATTTTGGCAGCCTCCCTGTGTTTGTTTCTATGTTTTAGGTAGAGCTGCTATGATTCCCTGCCTTGGTAGCATGGCCTAATGCTGTAAGTGTCCTGTAGGGTCCAATGGCACAGCATCCCCTATCACCCAAGTTGGATACTCAAGGTGCACCTTTCATGTTGGCTGAATACAACCTGCTCTTGTAATTGAGCATTGATTGTTGGCAAGTCAATGGGAGGGATTTACCCAGGCCAGTCAGCTGCAAGGACTGGCTATGAACACTGACCACCAAATTCCAACCTCCATGGAAGATCAGCTGTGCAGAGGCAGGGTGATAGTGCTCTGATGTGGTCTTTAGCTGTTCATTGGGTACTCAGGCTCTGCAGTTTTCCCAATGGAACAGGACAAAGTTAGTCCCCACCTGTGTTGTGCCTGGGGCCACCATACATGGCTATAAAGCAATCTGAGATGGCTGCTACCTGTGCTGGGCATGGAGGACCCCACAGGAAGCCAAGCTGTGGAACGTAGGCTGGCTGCTGCTAGTTAGTGCTGGACCTAGGCCACTTAGCAAGAGGTGTAGGTGGTGGGGGCTCACTAATGTCAGCTTTTGCTTGTCTGGGTGGATTTAGGAAGTTGTAAAGCCTGAGCCAATACCAGCATTCACATGCAAAAGCCACTGTTAACAGTTTGGTTGGGCCTGTAAGTTGGGTGTGATGGGTGTGACAGAGTCTCAGGGGCTCTGCAGGGCAGGACAAAAAGTGTTAACCAGGTCATTGTAGTCTCATATATGGTACCCACCTACTGCTGTGACTCTGTGGGAGAGGGTTCAGAAAAGGGACAGTGGCCTTTGTCTGCCTTTCTGTCTGGCAGAAAGCAGTCCCCCAGCTCTTGCCTTGGTGCCACTCCCTTTCAGTTCCTCCGGTATGCCACTGGTGTCTTGCAAGCTGCTACCCTGGTGCGGGAGCTCAAAGAGACTGAGTCAACACTGTGTGCGGCTTCTTTCAGAGGAACTGCTCCAGAAGTTTCTTCCCTTAACTTAATCCCCATTGGTTTTTGTAGCCAGAGGTTATGAGGACTTACCTCGCTGGCACTAAAACTCTGGGCTAGGAGGTGGGGGTCTGGTGTGGGGCTGGGACTATTTGCTTTCAAGATTTCCCTCCCAAATTTTTATCCACCACATGTGGATGTGGGACCAGCCATTTCCTTATCTCTACCCTTCTATCTGTCTGGATGGATGTGGTTTCTTTATTTCTGTAGTTGTTGAACTTCCATTACTCAATTTCTGACATCTTGAGTGATGGTTGTTTTACATTTAGGTGTAATTTTGATGTAATTGTGTGAGGAGGAAAGCCATGCCTACCTATGCTGCCGTCCTGACCTCATTAATGATTCTTATATGACAAAAGTATCATAAATGTGGTAGCCAAATGATAATTTTTCTAATTCTATCATTTCTCCAATGTTTATTAGTTATGTTCTCTAATAAGAAATAAGTTATTCTAATACAAGAACAATAAAATTAAAAAAAGAAATGTTATTCTTATTTCTCACTCATTTGCTTTCTATTTGTTTATATAATTATGCACTCACAGATTTTAGTTATTATTCCCTGAGTTATAATCCATTATTTTGTTCATCATTTTGAAGCTTTGGTTGTGTATATTGCTTACAAGGATTTTAAATAAGATCAGAGAAGCCAACTGAGGAATATATGTAAGAGAAACACAAGAAGTAAAAACTAGAAATTCAGAAACTAAAAGAATGATTATCCATGGGGGTGGGTCAGGAGTGGGACAGAAAGAATAGGGGGTGGAAACAGTATGGATGTAGATACATAACATAGAAATTTGCATCTATTTATAATTTTCAAAACCTATGAGTTTGAATTGATATCTCCAGTGCTAGTTTGACATCATGGAGTTCTTTGCAGTTTCTCCTATTCCATGCATATAGCACCTTTCCTTCAAAAGTGAAGAGTCACTCCCTTTTCCTCAATGTTTACTTATTTGCTGAATCTTTGGATATACGGGAAGAAATTTAGAATCTTGAACTGATACCACTGTTAGTGACACAGTAACTACCACGTAAGATCTTGTGATTTTTTGGGTTTTTAGGGTTTTTTAGGTTTTTTGTTTTGTGTATGTGTGTGAAAGTATATAGACAAAATTCTGGGTTCAAGGATTACTAGGATACTTATTTTATTTTTCTCTGTAGTCTAATTATGGTATTAAATTAAGATATAATTAGGTTTATTTGTCTTTTTTATTTTATTTTGCTTTATGCATCACCTGTTCTGTTTATTTTCTAGTGGCAAAAGGCAACACAGTTATAGCTATACTAATAATTATGCTTATCTCCCTATCTCTTTTATCCGCCTCCTCAAGATAAACCATCTCAATAGTTTCTGACTGAGTTTTCATATGTTCCTTTTTGCTGAAACAGGCAGACATATATATGTATTTTTTATTTTCCCTTCATTTTTACATAAAAAGTTTAATGCTATAAGTGCACTTTTACACATTGCTTTTTTCCATTAAATAATATACCCTGATGTTTCTCTATGTTAATTCATAGATATTTTTGTGTGTCAATTTTTTCAAAGTTGCATAATACTCAGTGTTAATGATATTCTATAGAGTATACGTTAGGAGTCTTAGAATTAAATATTGTTGATGAGTACCCTCATGCCTCTGAATAGTGTTTTAAAATAGCTAAAATGGTCAATTTTATGTCTTGTATATTAAACTATTACCTAAAAATTAGAAAGAGCCCTGGCTGGTGGAGCTCAAGGGATTAAGCACCAGCCTGTGAGCCAAAGGGTCACTGGTTCAATTCCCAGCCAGGGTACATGGCTGGGTTGCAGGCCAGGTCCCCAGTTGGAGGCAAGTGAGAAGCAATTGATAAATGTATCTCTCATACATAGATGTCTCTCTCCCTCCCTTTTCCTCTCTCTAAAAATATTTAAATAAAATCTTAATGAAAAAAATTAAAAGAGTGTAAGAAGTAATCTCTGCATACAACACAGAAAAGTATCATAAAATAATAATAATGTATAATTAATCAGTTAATAGAAGAGTAATGGAGTAATAAATTATATAATTTATTGAAAGGGAGAAAGACATGAGAATAAAGGTGATACATGTATCATCTTTGATATATGGAAAATACAAATTCAAATATATTATGATTACATTACATGTCAATAACTAAGTAGTATGAGAAAAATAGTAATTGTTGCTGTACATAAAAAGAACAAAATCCAACTTTACACCTTTGTTAACACACCATTAACAAAGGACACCTCACTGACAGGTTACACACAGAAAAGTGTAAAGTGATGGAAAACAAGTACCCTTCTTAGGGTTAATAAACCTTAACAAGAAAAGCTGCATCTTTACTAGATATAGTCTAGTAATATATATATCAGTATATGCATCTATGTCTACAGGTACAGATATACAGTATCAATATTAACATACTGATGAAGTAAATAAAGTGTTAAGGAAGGACCCATTGCTAGAAATAGCTCCTAATTTTAAATAAAGTAGTGTGCTGTTAAATGCATTTTTAAAAAGCCTGTGTCTCTATTGTTGTGGTTTGCTTTGTAGCACATGTGAATTTTCATGGTTAATTATTCTGACCAAGGCTGATTGCAGTCCACCAATATGATGTCATTGAATTCAAGTTCAGAAGACATGTGCATAGTCAGATTCAAGCCAACAAAGGCCAGCATGAAAGAACCAGTTCAAAAAAAAACAGAAAACAAAGTACTGGATCATAATGCTTAATCAGTGGGTCCTCATAACGCAGTATAAAAATACAGAAGCAAAAATGGACATATCCCAAAGGAGAAATGTCATAATTATACTAATTCATAATTATAACTGTGCAGTGTTTCACAAAACATTTTATATATAATAAAAAATTATGAACAAGGACAAAATATTAATTAGGAATAAAGAATATAAACAACCCAAGGATCAAACCTGACCTAGTTGACATATTAACAGCATTTACTTATAAGTGACAACAGAATGCATATTCTATTCAAGTTGTATGGGGAAGTCAACCATACAGCACTGTTATCAGGTACACCTCAGTGTGCCCCTGACTGCAATAGAGGATTCAGTGATTGCCACTTAAAGCAGTTAACCCTATTCACAAACGTTTCCAAGGCCTGTTTTATATCTCTATTCCTCAGGCTGTAGATGAAGGGGTTCAGCATGGGAGTAACAACCATATACATGACCGAAGCAATTACATTTTTGGAATCCCATGATGAGGATAAAAAGTAAACACTAGCAATTGTCCCATAGTATAAAGACACGACAAAGAGATGGGAGCCACAGGTAGAGAAGGTTTTCAAGAGTCTCTTCATGGAGGGCACCCTCAAGATGATGGTCACTATACGGAGATATGAGCCCAAAACAATAGCAAAAGGCAAGGATAAAAGCATTCCTCCCTCAGTGAAGATGACAAGCTGGTTGAGAGAGATGTCGGAACAGCTCAGCTTCAGGAGGACAGTGAGGTCACAGAAGAAGTGGGTGATGGTATTGTTGGCACAGAAGGACAGTCTAACCAAGAGGAGGGTGTGTAACAGGGCACTGCCACAGGAGACAATCCAGGAGCCAGCCACCAGCAGCATGCACAGCCCCTCCCTCATGATGGTGGTGTAGTGGAGAGGGTGACAGATGGCCACATACCTGTCATATGCCATTGCAGCCAGAAGGAAATTATCAACACCACCAAAAAGAATTAAAAAATACAACTGAGAAATGCATCCCACAAAGGGGATGGATTGTTGCCGAGTCTGCATGTCCATGAGCAATTTTGGAACAATGACAGATGACAGAGAAACATCAGAGAAGGCCAAGTGGCTGAGGAAGAAGTACATGGGTGTGTGCAGGCGGGAGTCCAGCCTGATGAGCAGGATGATGAGCAGGTTGCCCAGCACTGTGGTCAGGTACATGGCCAGGAACAGGGCAAAGAACACACCCTGCTGCCCTGGCTGGATGGGGAGCCCCAGGAGGAGGAACTGGGACACGCTGCTCTGGTTCTCGGGCCTCATGCTGCTCTTCTGTCTGCTGGGGATGAAGGAGGTTTGGGAACCATTAGGATCCTAGAAAGATAACCAGGACCATCACCTCTCACACTGCAATTCTCCTGGAAAGCCATGAATGTTTTCCTGTATTTTCTATTGTTTACACTATTATAGTTGTTCTCACTGTTTCCCCTTTCCCACTTCCACCCAATCGATGCTCCCTTACTCCCTCAGGACATCACCAAATCATATTTCATGATTATAGGTTCTCTGGTTAATCACTTCACCTTCTTTCTCCCACTCCCTCCCGCCCCCTCTTAACTTCCCACACCTGTGGACACCTGCATCTTCACTCTGTCCCAGTCTGGTTCCAGGAGAGCATTGCACCCCTAAAGTAGCCAACAAAGCTTCATTGCACAGGAGAAGGAGGGCGTTCACCATTTCATTCAGCCATTACTTATTGAACATCCAGTCTGTGTCGGGAACTCTACCAAGGACTCAGGTACACCAGGGAACAAGAAAAGCAAGGTCCCCACTTCTGGGAGTTTAGAACTTGATGAGCATGGAGGGATCATTTGCAGACCAGGCCAGAGGCAAAATCATAATCATTCACTGTAGCAGAAATGGAAGATGAGCCTGAAAAACTGGGATCAGTTATCGTGCTTTAAAGTAACTTGAGCTTCCAGTACTGTGGTGCCATTTTGGAAAG
The DNA here is from genome assembly GCA_004026585.1 of Noctilio leporinus. NCBI lineage: Eukaryota > Metazoa > Chordata > Mammalia > Chiroptera > Noctilionidae > Noctilio > Noctilio leporinus. The sequence goes on from PVIW01010183.1 coordinate 37,250, forward strand.
ATGTTACACTCCACCTGTGAAACTGCCAAGTGCCATTGGCTTATAACTGTTAACTCAGGGACACTCCAGAAATGGGTGACCATTGAAAGCTGTTTGATGTCAGAATAGTTCTGAAACCAGAAGAGTCCACACACTATCTTTCATAATAATGTTGACCATCGCTAGGTCATAAACACTGTACTGAACACTAAGTTTAGGGCTTTATTTTTCCTTTGTTCATTAAAGTCAACATCAGCCTTATATTCCCAGACTGAAAAATCTTCACACCTGTAGTAAGAATGAATGTTCTTTCCCCTGTATTAGCTGTTAGAGATTTATAAGTGATATAAACCTTATAGGCATATATCAACATATGTACTGTCATTTTCTATAGGTTTAAAATATCAAATAATTTTTAATAGTTAATTAAGTCATCAGAATTTTTTTATGGTGACACGTAGTTACCAGACTTACTGTAGTAATAGTTATTTAAATGTTGAATCACCATGTTGTACATATTTAAACTAACACCTTATTGTATGTCAACTCAAAGAATAAACTTAAAGGAAAGAATTGTCAAATATCCTGGTCCGTCTACTATACCTGCATGATCAGGGCCTGTGCTGTTAACTCTTACCCACAGAAACAGCCCCCATCATTAGCAACTCCCTGGGTTACAATCGGGTTGGAAGTTGTTCAGTATTTTCTTAGATCCCTACCTAGATAGTTCCATTCATTTATATTGATCTGTTTTCCAACTGATGAAAGACTGTTACATTCATCATTTATTCAAAAATACATGTTTATTTTTGGCACAGCCAGCCACACACTCACCATCACAAGCAGCACACACCCTCCTATTGATAATGGGAGGGATGCTTCTGCCCCTCTGACCCATCACCTACCTGGGGGAAGGTAGTCAGTGTGGGGCAGTTAAGTCTGTTCAGTATCAGACACTCATTAAACCACCACCAACACCCCAAGTACCTGGTTACACACACATGATAACATACAAAGAAAAACATTACACCTTCCTGCTCTCATACTCGAGTGTGTCACCTACAGACACAGCTGGCTCCTGCACAAGCACACACTGCTCAGCAGAGGTGTGAGCCCTCTCTGACCTGACCTCTGCTCCTGTGACACTGTTGATGCTGCTGGAGAGGAAGAGGATGGGCAGGTTCCTGTCCAGCAGCAGAGCCAACAGTGTCACTCCCGGTGCTCAGCTGTGATGTAGGTACTTACCATCACAGGCATGAATCAAGAGTCCCTGATCACATGCCAGGGGCCTGACAACTTGGTCTACATGGGCTGAAACAGGCTCCAGGTTAAGTCTAACTCAGGATAGAAAGGCTGTTAGATACATATCACACACATGTGCACATGCAAGCAACTATCAAAAAGCACATACACAAGCATACACAACACATGCAGAACTGAGAGACACACACATACACACAGAGTCATTGGCTTTGAGTCTCGTCCATGAATCAACTGTCATACAGGCAGATCTGTCCCCAAGTGCACGTCTCCAGCCCCTCTCACCTGTACTCATCTTCGGGGAGTTCAGACCTCTTCTGCTCCAGACTGTTGCCCAAGTCCTTAGCTTTTCTTGAGGAAGCCTGACAGCCACACAGATAGAAGAAATACCTGGGACCTCGGCACTTCTACAGACTTTCATTTTCCTTAACCAGCTCCAGAGAAATGACTCAGAAGATAACACTTCTTACTAATAAGAGACTGACACCAAGTCCCCAGGCTCCTGGCTAATTTCTGCCTGCCCTTTGGGGAGCTGTGTGTCCAAGAGCCAGAGAGACGGGAGTCCCAGGGGACAGTGTCCCTGACTCCAGTGATGCCCTGGTCTCCTTTCTGCTTGGGCACTGTGCCAACAGCAACAAGGGATGTTTAAATTTTTAATTTTGATGTGAGTTTAAAGGTATAAAGAGGTTGTAAAAGTGATATTACAAATTTCTGGAAAGGCCTCACGGAGATTCCTCAATTGTTAATATTTTAGTATGTTTACCTTCTGAGTGCATGTATGTATGTATGTTTCAGGCTTATATTTTCAGCAGATATACCCAAGTGCTTATTATTAAAAGACATATGATATTGATTTTTCTATTTACTAGTGTTTGAATCCTTGATGAATTGGTTAAGGTGGTGTCTGCCAGGTTTTCTACTGTAAAGTTACTGTTTTCTTAAAGTTAATATTTTAACTTGGTATATAATAGGTATCATTTGGATAGATATTTTGAAAATACATAAACATAACATTTTTCTTAACATTTATTCCACTATTAACATTCACTGTGTGATTCCTTTTTATAACTTTCTTTTTATTACATTTTATTGATTATGCTATTACAGTTACCCCAATGTTTCTCCCTTTGCCCCCCTCCACTCACCACTCCCCATTCCCTTAAGCAACCCCCACACCATTCTTCATGCCCATGGGTTATTCATTCAAGTCCTTTGGCTACTCCATTTCCTGTGCTGCACTTTACATCCCCAGGGCTCTTCTGTAACTACCTATTTGTGCTTCTTAACCCCCTCACCAATTCACCCATTCCCACACACCCCTCCCCTCTGGCAACCATCACAACACTCTCCATATCCACGATTCTGTCTCTGTTTGCTTAGTTTCGTTTTTAGATTCAATTGTTGGCAGATAAGTATTTATTGCCAGTTTATTGTTTATAGTTTTGAACTTATTTTTCTTAAATAAGTTCCTTTAACATTTCGTATAATGGTTTGGTAATGATGAACTTCAGTGTTTTGTCTGGGAAGTTCTTTATCTGCTCTTTGAGTCTCAGTGATAGGTTTGCTGGGTAGAGGAATCTTGGCTATAGGTGTGTGCTTTATAAGACTTGGAATATATCTTGCCAATCACTTATAACATCCAGCGTTTCTTTTAAAAAATTAGCTGACAGACTTATGAGAACTTCCCTATAGGTAATTCTATTTTCCTCTTGCTCTTATCATGTATTTATTTATTTAAAGCATTTTGTTCATTGTTTTTAGAGAAAAGGGCAAGGAGAGAGGAAGAAAAGGAGAGAAACATTAATGTATGGTTGTCTTTCACCTGCCTACAACTTGGGACCTGATTAAAAACCTGGCTTGCAACATGGTTATGTGCCTTGATTGGGAATCAAACCAGAGACCTTTGGGTTCACAGGCTGGTGCCAATCCCCTGAGCCACAACAGCCAGGGTCTTGTTGCTTTTAAGAATCTCTCTTTATCTTTAACCTTTGTCTTTGAATTGTGGTATATCTTGCAGTGGCCTCTTTGCATCCATTTTGTTGGGGACTCTGCTTCCTGGACTTGCATGTCGATTGCCTTCACCAAATTACGCAAGTTTTCTTTCATTATTTTTTCAAATATATTTCAATTTCATGTTCTTTCTTTTCTTCTCTGGCACCCAATATGTAAATGTTGGAACATTTAAAGTTGTGCCAGAGGTTCCTTACATTATCTTCATTGTTATGGATTCATTCGTTGTTGTTGTTGTTTTGAATGGTTGTTATTTGCTTCTTTATGTTCCAAATAATTTTTTGACTCTCAGCTTCATCCTCTTTATGATTGTTTCCCTATAACTTGTTCTTTATTCCAATGAGGATCTTTTTATGGTATGAAGTACCCAATGAATTCTGTGAGCCTTCTAATAACCTGTGCTTGGAACTCTGCATGATAGCTTGCTTGTCTCTATTATGTTGAATTCTTTTTCTGGAGTTTTGATCTGTTCTTTCATTTGAGCCATGCTTCTTTGTCTCCTCATTTTGGCAGCCTCCGTGTTTGTTTCCAAGTTTTAGGTAGAGCTGCTATGACTCCCTGCCTTGGTAGCATGGCCTAATGCAATAAGTTTCCTGTTCGGTCCAATGGCACAGCCTCCCCTATCACCTAAGTTGGATACTCAAGGTGCACCTTTTGTGTTGGCTGAGTATAACCTGCTCTTGTAGTTGAGCATTAATTGATGTTGGCAGGTCAGTCGGAGGGATTTATCCAGGCCAGTCGGCTGCAAGGACTGGCTATGAACACTGACCACCAAATTCCAACCTCCATGGAAGATCAGCTGTGCAGAGGCAGGGTGATGGTGATGGTGCTCTGATGTGGTGTTTAGCTGTCCACTGGGTACTCAGGCTCTGGAGTTCTTCCCATGGTACAGGACAAAGTTCGCCGCAATCTTTGTTGTGCCTGGGGCCACCCTGCATGAGCTACAAAGCAATCTGAGATGGCTGCTACCTGTGCTGGGCATGGAGGTCCCCACAGGAAGCCAAGCTGTGGAGCCCAGTCTTGCTGCTGCTAGTGCTGGACCTGGGCCACTTAGCAAAAGATATAGGTGGTGAGGGCTCACTAAGGCCAGCTTTTGCTTGTCTGGGTGGATTTAGGAAGTTGTAAAGCCTGAGCCAATACCAGCCATTCACATGGAAAAGCCACTGTTAACAGTTTGGTTGGGCTTATAAATTGGGTGTGATGGGTGTGACAGAGTCTCAGGGGCTCTGCAGAGCAGGACAAAAAGTGTTAACCAGGTTGTGTAGTCTCATATATGGTACCCACCTACTGCTCTGTGGCTCTGTGGGGAGAGGGTTCAGAAAAGGGACAGTGGCCTTTGTCTGCCTTTCTGTCTGGCAGAAAGCAGTCCCCCAGCTCTTGCCTTGGTGCCACTCCCTTCAGTTCCTCCGGTATGCCACTGGTGCCTTGCAAGCTGCTACCCTGGTACAGGAGCTCAAAGAGACTGAGTCAACACTATGTGAGGCTTTGTTAAGAGGAACTGCTTGTGGCTCCAGAAGTTTCTTCCCTTAACTCAATTCCCATTGGTTTTTGTAGCCACAGGGACTTATCTTCCTGGCACTAGAACCCTGGGCTAGGAGGTGGGGGTCTGGTATGGAGCTGGGACTCCTTGCTCACTAGATTTGGAGGGATCCCAAATTTTTATCCACCACATGTGGATGTGGGACCAGCCAGTTCCTCATCTCCACCCTTCTACCTGTCTGGATGGATATGGTTTCTTTAATTCCGTAGTTGTTGAACTTTCATTCAACTCAATGTCTGACAGCTTGAGTGATGGTTGTTCTATATTTAGGTGTAATTTTCATTTAACTGTGTTAGGAGGAGAGCCATGCCTACCTATTCCGCCATCCTGACCTCATTGATGATTCTTTTATGACAAAAATATCACAAACATGGTGGCCAAATGGTAATTTTTTTAATTCTATCATTTTTCCTATGTTTATTAGTTGTGTTTTCTTATAGGAGGGAAGTTACCTCAATTTCCCACTCATTTGTTTTCAATTTGTTTATATAATTATGCACTTACATATTTTTAGTTATTATTCTCTGAGTTATAATCCATTAGTATTATTAGTTATTTTGAAATTTTAGGTGTATATATTGCTTACACGGATTCCAAATAAGATCAGAGAAACCAACAGGGGAATATATATATATAAAAAAAACACAAGAAGTGAACACTAGAAACTCAGGAAGTAAAAGAATGATTATCCATGGAGGTGGGCCAGGAATGAGACAGAAAGAATGGAGGATGGGAACACTATGGATGTAGATATATAACATAGAAATTTGCATCTATTTATAATTTTCAAAACCCATGAGTTTGAATTGATATCTCCAGCTCTATTTTGATATCATGGAGTCCTTTGTAGCTTCTCCTTTTCCCTGAATATAGCGCCTTTCCTTCAATAGTGAAGAGTCACTCCTTTTTCCTCAGTGTTTACTTATTTGCTGAATCTTTGGATATATGGGAAGAAATTTAGAATCTTGAAATGATACCACTGTTAGTGACTGTTAGTGACACACGAACTGCAGCATAAGACCTTGTTTCCAGGTTTTTGGTTTTAGGTTTTTTTAATTGTGAGACTATATAGACAAAATTCTGGGTTCAGGAATTACTAGGATACTTATTTTATTTTCATCCTTATTCTAATTCTGGTATTAATTCTAGACATAGTTAGGTTGATTTTTCTCCTTTTTTCTATTTTGCTTTATGCATCACCTATTCTGTTTATTTTCTCATGGCAAAAGACTACATAATCATAACTATACTAATAGTTATACTCCTCTCCCTATCTCTTTTATCCACCTCCTCTAGAGAAACCATTTCATTAGTTTCTAATTGAGTCTTCCTGTGGTTTTTTCTTTTTCTTTTTCTTTTTTTGCTGAAATAAGCATATATATATATATTATATATATATATATATAATTTTGTTTACCCTTCCTTTTTACATAAAGAGTTTAATGCTATAAGTGTACTTTTACACATTGCTTTTTTCCATTTAATAATGCATCCTGATGTTTCTCCATATTGATTCATAGAAATTTTTGTCTTTATTTTTTCACAGTTGCATAATACTCAGTTTTAGTGATGTTCTATAGAGTATACTTTAGGTGTCTTAGAATGAAATATTGGTGATGAGTCCCCTCATGTTACTAAACTGTGTATCTCATATAGCTAAAATGGTTAATTTCATGTCTAGTATATTAAACTATTATTTAAAAATTGAAACAAGCCCTGGTTGGTGTGGCTCAGTGGATTGAGCGCTGGCTTATGAAGCAAAGGGTCACTGGTTCAGTTCTCAGCCGTGGTACATGGCTAGATTGCAGGCGAGGTCCCCAGCTGGAGGCAAGTGAGAAGCAACTGATTAATGTATCTCTCATACATAGATGTTTCTCTTCCTCCCTTTTTCTCCCTCTAATAATAAATAAATAAAATCTTTATGAAAAAAATAAAAAGAGAGTAAGAAATAATCTCTGCATACAGCACAGAAAAGTATCATAAAATGATAATGTATGATTAATCATTTACTAGAAGAGTAATAGAATAATAATTTATATAATTTATCAAAAGGGAGGAAGTCAAGAGAGAATAATGGTGAAACATGTATCACCTTTGGTATATGGAAAATATAAATTTAAATATATTATGATTACATTACATATCAATAGCTAAGTAGCATTATAAAACAATAATTCTGCTGTACATAAAAAGAACAAAATCCAAATTTACACATTAACACTTTGTTAATACACTATTAACAAAGGATACCTCACTGACAGTTTGCACACAGAAAAGTGTAAAGTGATGGAAAACAAATACCCTTCTTAGGATTAGTAAACCCTAACAAGAAAAGCTGCATCTTTACTAGATATATTCTAGTAATATATATATCAGTATATGCATCTATGTCTACAGCTACAGGTATAGAGTATCAATATTAACATACTGATGAAGTAGATGAAGCGTAAGGAGGTACTCATTGCTAAAAATATCTCCTAATTATAAATAAAGTAGTGTGCTGTTAAATGTATTTTTGAAATGCCTGTCTCTCTATTATTGTAGTTTGCTTTGTAGTACATGCGATTCTTCATGGTTAATTATTCTGACCATGGCTGCTTGCAGTCCATCAACATGATGCCATGAATTTGATTTGGGAAGACATGTGCAAAGTCAGCTTCAGCCAACAAAGGCCAAAATAAAGAATGAGTCCAAACAAAAAAGCAAGGTAAGTTCACCAGGAGTAGATCATGATGTTAAATGGGTGGGTCCTCATAACATAGTATAAAAATACAAAAGCAAAAACTGACATATCTCAATGGAGAAATGTCATAATTATCCAAATTCATAATTATAACTGTGCAACATATTTCACAAAACATTTTATATAATAAAAAATTATGAACAAAGAGAGAATATTAATTAGGAATAAAGAATATAAACAACTCAAGGATCAAACCTGACCTAGTTGATATATTAAGCACTTACTTATACATGAAAACAGAATGTATATTCTATTCAAGTTGTATGGGGATGTCGACCATACAGCACTGATATGAGATGTACCTCACTGTGCCCCTGACTGCAATAAGAGGATTCAGTGATTGCCACTTAAAGCAGTTAACCCTATTGGCAAACGTTTCTAAGGCCTGCTTTATATCTCTGTTCCTCAGGCTGTAGATGAAGGGGTTCAGCATGGGGGTGACAAACCATATACATGACTGAAGCAATTATGTCTTTGGAATCCCATGATGAGGACAACAAGTAAACACTAGCAAGTGTCCCGTAATACAAAGACACGACAAAAAGATGGGAGCCACAGGTAGAGAAGGCTTTCAAGAGTCTCTTCATGGAGGGCACCCTCAGGATGATGGTCACTATACGGAGATATGAGCCCAAAACAATAGCCAAAGGCAAGAATAAAAGCATTCCTCCCTCAGTGAAGATGACCAGCTCATTGAGAGAGATGTCTGAGCAGCTCAGCTTCAGGAGGACAGTGAGGTCACAGAAGAAGTGGGTAATGGTATTGTTGGCACAGAAGGACAGTCTGACCAAGAGGAAGGTATGTAACAGGGCTTGCCACAGGAGACAATCCAGGAGCCAGCCACCAGCAGCATGCACAGCCCCTCCCTCATGATGGTGGTGTAGTGGAGAGGGTGACAGATGGCCACATACCTGTCATATGCCATTGCAGCCAGAAGGAAATTGTCAAGACTACCAAAAAGAATGAAAAAATACAACTGAGAAATACATCCCGCATAGGGGATGGATTGTTGCCGAGTCTGCATGTCCATGAGCATCTTAGGGACAGTGACAGAAGACAGAGAAACATCAGAGAAGGCCAAGTGGCTGAGGAAGAAGTACATGGGCGTGTGCAGGCGGGAGTCCAGCCTGATGAGCAGGATGATGAGCAGGTTGCCCAGCACTGTGGTCAGGTACATGGCCAGGAACAGGGCAAAGAACACACCCTGCTGCCCTGGCTGGATGGGGAGCCCCAGGAGGAGGAACTGGGACACGC
>PVIW01010184.1:0-46032 GCA_004026585.1 Noctilio leporinus
TTTTTAAAAAAGGTTTTATTTATTATTTTCAGAGAGAGGGGAAATGAGAGAGGCAGAGAGAGAGAGAGAGAGAGAGAGAGAGGTCAACGCAGGTTGCCTTTCACCTGCCTCCGGCTACAGCCTGGCTGGAGACCTGGCTTGCAACCTGGTTATGTGCCCTGGCTGGGGAATCGAACCAGTGACTTTTGGGTTCACAGGCCGGCACCGATTCACTGAGCCACCAGCCAGGGCTTAGAAATTTTAAAGAACTGCTCAGACAGACTGGCAAATTTTCATTAAAAAAGCTATTTTGTCTTTTACAGACTTCTGCTTATGAGCCAAATAATGGATTCCATTGTTCTGGAGACATTTGGATTCCTCTCCTTGTGAAATCTTTTATGACAAACAGCATACCACAGACAAGAAACGGAACAAAGGAGCACAAAGGAATGAGAGCTAACCACCTGGAACACCACCCCTCTCCAGAGATAAGTGTTAGAGCCATGAAAAGTGCCTCCTGTGGCTGCTCCCATGCTAGCCCCTGGGGCAGTCAACCCTGGATCCAAAACCACCCCCTTGCAGGAAAATTCCCTCTCAATCTCAGTTAAAGGTAATTTGACCTCTGGCTCTATTTATTATAGTATTGTTATTTTTTTTATAATTCCAGTTTATCCACACCCTCACCAGTACTTGTTATTTTCATATATATATTATATATATATAACATATATATATAATATATATATATATACACACACATATTTTTTTTTGGAGAGGTACAGATTATTAGAAAATTAACTAGAACAGTTTCTGTATTTATTTATTTAAAGATTCTGTTTATTGTTTTTAGAGAAGAGGAGAAGAGGAAAGAGAAAGCCAAGATCCATTTCTGGAAGAAAAAGAAGTTCATGAGACTACAGAAACAGCCCAAAAAGAATGTGGAGAAGGAAATTGAGAGATACACAGAGGTTCTCAAGACTCATGGATGCCTAGTCTGAACCTAATAAAATTGACTGATAATTCCTTTAAAAAAGAAAGAAAGAAAGAAAGAAAGAAAGAAAGAAAGAAAGAAAGAAAGACAAAATAACTTTTGGGCTGGACATATACTGTGCCCTAAAGAACTGTTTATAAGAATAATGAGAAAATTATCTTAATGAAATTAGGCCCTGGTTGGTGTGTCTCAGTGGATTGAGCACCCGCCTGGGAACCAAAGGGCTACAAGTTCGATTCCTAGTCAGGGCACATGCCTGGGTTGCAGGCCAAGTACCCAGCTGGCAGTGTGTGAGAGGCAATCACGCACTGATGTTTCTCTACCTCTCTTTCTCTCAGCCTTACCCTCTCTCTAAAAATAAATAAATCTTTTTTAAAAATAAAATTAAAAACGTTTAATATCATTATTATGTTACTTGCACCAAGAGAAATGCTTTCTTTCTATGAATGTAATTGTTCCCCTTCCCTTTCTCGTAAACACCCATTGCGTTGTCTCCTAATCTAAACACTATTTGGGTTTCTGCCTGAATCAGTGATTCCCAGGAATAGCTATGCTTTGATCTCAGATAAAATGCTTGTTGCCTCTCACTTTGAGAGGCCTTTTTAAATTTTTATTTATTTATTTTTTGCCTGTCACAATAAAGTTTATTATGAAAACAGGCTGGTGTGGGGACAAGGGAACAGAAAAGTACAAATAGGTTGGGTGGCTGAGATGAAATAGTGCGGCTTCTTCACGTTGATGCCATACTCGCTGAAGGCAGGGGTCAAGTCCTCCATGGTTAGCGTGTACTTGGGGTCCTTGCTCTTGCTTCGCGAGCTGCCAGAGGTTGTGCCCTTCATTTTGCAGTACTGTAGTGCATCGTTGGCAATATCTGAGATGAATTTCTGGGCAGCTAGAGAGATGAGCCGAATTATGCGAGGGTCTGAAGCCTCAAAACCAGCGCGGTTCAGGTAGTAATCAGTCACTGCATCTGGGATCGTAGACGTGTAATCCTCCAGCTGCATCAGGAAGTCCACCAGAGGCGTGCTGGACACCACCGGCTTCACATCTCCGTTTGCCGCACTCGGCAGCACATAAACTCCATTAGACAAGGCCCCCTCAGGGGGCGCCACACCACCGACTGACACCGGAGCAGCTCCGCGCTGCTCGGCCGGCTCCCCAGCCCGCGCTGCCACCGGTCCCGAGCCCCCTGCCGAGGCTCCAGACCCTCCCGCTGTTCCAGCAGGATTGGCCTTGTTCTCTGCTGAGGTGCCGGCAGGCAGCGTGGCCCGGGCCGAGACCGCTGGTGTCGAGCCTGGGGCCGAGGCGGAGCACGCTGGGGCCGCCTCAGGGTCTGCGCTGGAGCTGCTGTAACTCATCAGGCCGCGGGGAGAGTGAGTCTATTTTTCTTTTTAGGTTAGCAGAATCCTCATATATTGCTGGTAGGAATGTAAAATGGTATAGCTGCTTTGTAATTAGTCCTATTTTCTCAAAAATGTAAAATTAGAGTTAGCACATCCAAGAGAAATGCAAATGCATGTTCACACAAAGGTTCAGAGCAGCTTTATTGATAACAGCCTCAAACTGGGAACAACCCATACTCAGGTGAACAGATAAACAAAGAGTGGAATTTCTATGCAGTGGAATACTCGTCAGTAATAAAAAGAAATGCTGATGTACACAACAACACAGATGAATCTCAAAATAGTTAAAGTAAAAGAAAGTAGATTTTAAAATGTACATATGCATTATTTGATTTGCAAATTCTAGAAAATGAAAACTAACCTATAATGATGAACAGTATCCCAGGTGAGGTGGGAGGAAAGGAATAAGGGTCACAAGGAAACTAGCGGGTAATGAATACGTTCATTATCCTGGTTATGGTGGTGGCTTAGCTTCATGCGTATATAATATGTCAAAACTCATCCATTACACACTTTTTATTTTTGCAGTTTCATACTGTATCAGACATTCAGTAGTTAGTTCTCATCTATATTAACTGTTTATAGATTTTTGAAAGTGGTGGCAGGTACATAATTGGTTACTTAACCAACAGATAGAGCTCGTTTGGTGAATCTTTATCCTCATTATGTTTTCTGGACAAGCATACTCAGATGCAGTATTTGACCTTCCTTATTCCTTTGTCCTAGCCAGCTTCCTTGAGCCTGATGTCAAGGCAAATTTCCAGACCTTGCGCTGGCTGGTGTGGCTCAGTGGATTGAGAGCTGGCCGGTGAACCAAAAGGTTGCCAGTTCGATTCCTGGTCAGGGCAAATGCAGGCCATGTCCCCAGTTGGGGGTGTGTGAGAGGCCGCAGATTGATGGATCTCTCACACATTGACATTTCTTTCCCTCCCTTTCTCCTTTTCTTCCACTTTCAATAAAAATATATAACTAAAATCTTTAAATATGACATTTAATTGTTCCTCCAAAAGGATGAGATAATAAGTAATACTATAAATTTTTTTTTTTTATTTTAAAGATTTTTAAAGACTTTACTTATTGTTAGAGAGAGGGGAAGGTGGGGGCAAAGAGAGGAAGAGAAACATCAATGCAAGAGAAAAACATGAATCGGTCCCTTCTCATGTACACTCCAGCAGGGGACCAAGCCCAAAACCCCAGGCCTGTGCTTTTCACTTTGTGGGACATTGTCTAACCAACTAAGCCACACTGGTCAGGGTGACACATTGTCATTTTAACATGCTGTTGTATGTTAATTTATAGGGACTTTTACATTTATAATTTTATTACTAATTTAGTTACTTCTATCCTTTTGGCTAGAATGGCCTGTGGTTTTCTTTTTCACACAGTCCTGGCTTGGCTTTGCTCTCACAGTTATACTGGCTGTGAGCTGAGGCCTGTTCTCTCTCTGCCTGTCCTCTGAAGAGTGTGTTCTCTTGTCATTTGAATGGTCTGTTCCTTGACAGCCTGGTGGAGCCTGCCTATGAAGCCATCTCGGCCTGTACAATATTGTCTTGCTGGAGAGATTTCTAATCACAAATTAAATCCCTTTAATGGTTACAAGGAAAATTCAGGCTTCATTTTTTCCTCTTTTTTTGAAAAATTATATTATAGTCCTAGCTCAGTTGGTTGGAGTATCATCCCATACACCAAAACGTTGTGGGTTCAATTCCTGATCAGGACACACGCCTAGGTTGTGGGTTCAATCCCCGGTTGGTGCATATTTGGGAGGCAACCAATCAATGTTTCTCTCTCTCTTATCAATAAAAACATATCCTCCTTTTAAAAAAATACTACTTATTTTTTAAATCCTCAGGTGAGAATTTAAAAATTATATTTTAAATTATATTACAGAAAATAGCAATCATCCTTGAAATTAAAGAGTAGAGTAAACCCTCATGTACCTATCACCCAACCTCTACAATTGACAGTTTATGACCAACTTTTTAAAAAATCTGTACTCCTGCCCACCACCCAATCTACATCCTAGGCTATTTGGAAATAAATTCCAGACATCTTATCATTTTACCAGAGACTCCAATAAGTCTCTCTCGAATATAAGGATTTAAAAAACACAAAACAACCATCATATTTTACACCTAAATAAATTTAACAATTTTATAAAATTATTAAATATTCAGTCCATTATCATCTTTCCCAGATTGTCTTGTGTGTTGTCTTTGTTGCAAGTATATTTTTGTTTTTAATTTCTTTATTTGAAAATCAGGAGCCAAATAATGTCCATGCATTGTGACTGGTTAATATATCTTTTTTTTAAAAAAACATATGTTCTTTTTTTAAAAGATTTGATTTACATTAGAGAGAAGGGAAGGGAGGAAGAAAGAGAGGGAGGGAAGCATCATTGTGTGATATTGATAGTGTCTTGCACATTCCCCCAACCAGGGACATGGCCCCCAACCCAGGCATGCACCCTGACCAGGAATCAAACCAGTGACCCTTCAGTTTGTAGGCCGACTCTCAATCCACTGAGCTACACCAGTCAGGGCTTGATATGTCTTTTAAGTCTTTTCATAGCCCTGCTCAAGGCTTGAGGGCCCAGGAAACCTCCTCCTTTTTGCCTTTCACTTCTCAGGCCACACACAGGCCTCCTCACTGGTCAGATGCACCCCACGCCATTTGCTGGCCTTGCCCCTTCCTCTGGGTTCAGAAGTGGGATGGCAGGGATAGCTCAGTCCACACCCAGCGCACTCCTGCTGAGGCCATGGAGGCCCCCCACCTGCTCCCCTTACTCCAGTACAACCCTGGCTAATGAGAGCTAGTGGGATTACATACATGCACATCATATATGGACCAGTTGAAAACAGACTGAAAATTTAATGACATAAAGTATTATCAAATTTTGCCAGTGTAATATATGTATTAGTAGGGGATGGAGAGCAGCAGACTGGCCTTTAGCTGTGGCTTCTAAGGGGACAGAGGCCAAGGCTTCTGCTCTGTGGCTCCAGGGACAGCTGGTGCCCATCCCAGCTATAAGTCACTCCTGTCCCTAGGGTATTGCTCAAGGCCTCTACCTACCAAACAGCTCTGTTCCTGATGACTAAGTAGGCTCTGTGGGTCTTTGGTCTCTGTCCAGCACCCTCTGTTCACCGCAGGCTTTTGCAGTCCCACACATGTGCAAATGCACATGGAAGACCATGGCAAAGGCTTCTGAGTGATCTCTTCTCTGTGCCAGACATGTCTAAGAATCAACAGCAGGCAAGGCAGTGCCTGGCCAGTCTTCCAGACTTCCTGGGCCAGCGGGGTCCCAGTGGGAGTGATCCCAGGAGCACAGACTGGTGTTGTGTCAGAATTGACAAGTGAAACAGGCATAATACTAAGTGACCATGGAAAGCTTTTCAGAACTCAGTTAGATGCAAGCCAGAAGGGTAGACAGATGGGGCAACACTGTGGGGACTTTGCTCCTGGCAAGACATGAGGCAGGCAGGTGGGGTTTTGGGAAGTACTTTGGACCAGCTATGATCCAATAGGTGGTCCCTCCCAAAGACAGGAGGGCACAGCCCCATCCTAGCCAGCACAAGGCTAATGCACTGGTCCTCCCAGACATGTAACTATGGTCTATGCCCACTAGGCAGTCACATCACATCAACTCCTGTCTGTCACCATTTTTTGTTTTGTTTTTTTTTAATCCTCATTGGAGGATATAGTAATTGATTGTAGAGAGTGAAAAAGGGAGGGAAGAAGAGAGAGACAGAGACAGAAACAGAGAAACATTGATGGAATAGAGAAACATCCATTGGTTGCTTCCCACACTTGCAACCTAGGTATGTGCCCTGACTATAACCTTTCAGTGTAGAGATAATGCTCCAACCAACTGAGCCACCCCAGGCCAGGGTGCTCCTATCCCCTTTCATCCTACAGGGTTCTCTAAAGCATTTCTGTCCTGGGATTTGCAAGATTTGCAGCACCTATTTTTCTGAATAGGTGCTGATCTGTTTTTTCTCATAATAGCTGTGCTACTTCTTACGTCTCTCTGGCTAATATTCCATACTGGACTTCAATCTCTACATAGTATCATTAACCATTTTTTCCTTTTTTTTTTTTTTTAATTGCATTTATTTATTTCTAGTGACAGGATGATGTTGGGGACCACCTGGTCTGGTGCTATGGGACTGTAGCCCCATGCAAGCATGGTCCAGAACATTGGGTCTATAAGACTTGACCAGAATACTGGGAATGCTGGAGGCAAGCATGACCCTAGAATTAGCCAGGAGGTTCCTGTGGGAAATCTGGCCTAAAAAAATGTATTAAATCCCCTGAAGCCTGTCCTGCTCTCAGTATCCTTAGTTAATGCACACCAGATGTTTAAGTTCAAAGCACGGGATGGATTTATACACCCTGTTTTATGGCCACTCGGCGTCTTCTTGTCCAGCCAGCCCTGACCCGAGGGAGAGCTCTGCATTTCTTCAACCGTTATCTCTGAACAATATCTATTTTCTGTAATCAGCAGTGTATGACATTAACTGATGAGCTTTGCATGCATACCATACACCCCTAGGTAACCTAAAGTCAATAAAAACCCTTGGAAGAAGGTGATCAGGGCACTTCTCTACTAGAGAGATTTGCCTGCCTTTCTCTCCACAGGCAGATCATGCCCATCACCCTCCACAACTAAGAAGGAATATAACTACTTCAAAACTGGGGAAAACCAGAAGTTCCAGAAAACTGGGCTGCATGAAAGTCCAACAAACAAAGGTATAAAGAAGAAAAACATACTCATCTAGACAGGTAGGAGGGACAGAGATCACATGGTGTGGCAGTGGCAGTGACAACAGCTGTGGTCAGCCACTAAAAAGTAGTCACATATTAAAAATAAAAGTAGGGAGGGACACCTGGGAAGCACTCCCAGCACCAGACTAGGCTGTGCAGCTCACAACTCCAGCACCAAGGAAAATAAAGCCTCATTGCTTCTGACTATGAAAACCAGCGGGGGTTGGGGCAGAGGGAGAAACTGCTGATCTCCCAAAAGAGGGAATAGATCAAGGTTCCAATGGGAGAACTAAGCAATGAGGGGCTAGCCAACCTAACAGATGCAGAGTTCAAAATACTGATGATAAAGATGCTTACAGACTTGCCAGATATGCTTGAGTACAGCAATCATACAAGGGAAGAAGTGAAGGCTACGTTAAGTGAAACAAAGGAGAATGCACACAAAACCAATGGTGAAGGGAAGGAAATTGGGGTCCAAATCAATGATTTGGAAATGAGGAAGAAATAAATAGTCAACCAGTATAGGATGAGAAAACAAGAATTGAAAAAACTAGGAGAGGTTTAGGAACCTCTGGGACAACTTTAAATGTGCCAACATCTGAACCATAGGGGTACCAGAAGGAGAAGAGGAAGGGCAAGAAATTGAAGACTTATGTGAAAAATTAATGAAGGAAAACTTCCCTAATTTGGTAAAGGAAATAGACATACAAGTCCAGGAAGCACAGAGTCCCAAACAAGCTAGACCCAAAGAGGACCACACCAAGACACATCATAATTAAAATGCCAAAGGTTAAAGATAAAGAATTTTAAAAGCAGCAAGAGAAAAAGAGAGCATTGCTTACAAAGAGGTTCCCATAAGACTATCAGCTGATTTCTCAAAAGAAACTTTGCAGACAAGAAAGGACTGGCAAGAAGTATTCAATGTGATGAAAAGCAAGGACCTACAACTAAGATGACTCTATCCAGCAAAACTATAATTTAGAATGGAAGGGCAGATAAAGGGCTTCCCAGACAAAGTAAAGCTAAAGGAGTTCATCATCACCAAGTCATTACTGTATGTAACGTTAAAGGAAGTTATTTAGGAAAAAGAAGATCAAAACTGTGAACATTAAAATGACAACAAACTCACAACTATCAACAACAGAACCTAAAAAAACTTAAACAAACAAACAAAAAAAACTAACACAAATTAAGCAAACAACCAGAATAGGAGCAGAATCATAGGTATGGGGATCATTTGGAGGCTTATCAGCTGGGAAGGGGAAGAGGAAGAAACGGGAACATGGGCAGGAAATTAGGAAGTATAATTGGTAGGTAGAAGATTGACAGGTGGATGTTAAGAATAACATAGAAAAGGGTGAAACCAAAGAATTTATATGCATGACCGTGGGCAGAAACTAAGAGGGGCTAGTATTGTTGGAGGGAAAGGGGTGCTGGGCAGAGGGGAGCAAAGGGAAAAGAACTTGAGACAACCTTAACAGTATAATCAATAAAATATACGTTAAAAAGTACATCTGACATAAAATTTACCATCTTAACCATTTTTAAGTGTAATGGTCTTAAATACATTCACACTGTTGTGTAATCACCCCCGTATCTCTTTTCATCTTATAAAACTGAATATTTTATAAGATAATTCCTTAAGATTTATTTATTTATTTTTAGAAAGAGGAAAAGGAAGAGAAATTTCAATGTGTGGTTGATTCTCACACACTCCCAACTGGGAACCTGGCCTGCAACTCAGATATGTGCCCTGACTGGGAATTGAACTGGTGACCTTTTGGTTCACAGGCTTATGCTCAATCCACTGAGCCACACCAGCCAGGGCTGTTTTTTGTTTTTGCTTTGTTTTTTAATCCTCCCTGAGGACATATTTTCATTGCTTTTTTTCTGACAAACATTGATGTGAGAGAGAAGCGTTGACTGGTTCCTTTCCGTACAAGCCCACAAACAGGGATCTTACATGCTCTGACTGGAAATTAAACCTTCCATCTTTCAGCTTTGAAATGATGCTCCAACCAACTGAGCAACACGGGCCAGGGTACCTGGCCATCTTGACCGACTCACATCATAGTCCCAGCTGCCATTTATCACTGCTGCTGGCAGGCTGGGTTGAGGTGCAGAGTTTGGTGGCTGCAGGGCCACCTCTGATGTCATCACTGCTACCTGCTGGGTCTGTTTCTGATTCTGGGATATGCCTCCTCCAGATTTGTGTACCCCAAATTCACATCAAAATCCTACCCTCCAATAGGATGGCATTAGGAGGTGTGGCCTTTGGGAGATGATTATGATTAGATTTGCTGATGGTGGAGTCCTCTTGATGGGCTCACTGCCTTCATAGGAGTTGGTAGAGCTTACCTTCCTCTCCACCATGTGAGGACACAGCAGGAGGGTAGCCATCTGACTAGAGCCCTCACTTGGTTATGCTGGCACCCTGACCTCAGACTTCCAGCCTCCAGAACTGTAGCAATTTCTGTTGCATATAGGCCACACAATCTATGGTATTTCATGATAGAAGCCTAAATAAGGACAGCCCCAAAAGTCTGACTTTGATTAGTCACTGTCACATTCATTTCTCTACATGGCAGACCTCAGCATCTCATACAGCAAACTTAGCTTCAGTCAGGTGAGAGTTTTCCCCATCCACCTCTCCCTAGGATGTGTCCAAATATCTAAATATTGAACCAATGCTAAGGCATTTTAACAACAAGACTATCGCATCTCTGCTAGCCTGTCATCCTTGTTCCCTGATACTTTCTACCTCTCACTCTCTGTCTCCCTGGCTGCCCATTTATTTTGTCCCTATGAACACCATGGCCTATTGTTGTCATTGTCACAGAGCTCAGATCTCTAAGAAGCAAGTCCCCATAGTTGCCATCCAATCTTGCTACAAAGTAAGACCAATCTCCTGGTTTCTGGTGGGTATATAACCCTGTCCAGAATGGTTAAGTGCCATGTCAGAATCCCATCATCTCTAAATGACACTAGGAAGACCAGTTCCATGGCAGCATCTTCTGCTGTCAACTCTTAATGACTCAATGAGCTTGTTAATGTAATGCTCCCACTACCTTAGCAAAGGGAGCATCCTCTGGGCAGGTCCCAGAGAACAGAATCAAATGGCAAATTTTGTTTTCATGGAATAAGCCCCTTCTAACACCCCTGCTTTCCTCAGCCTTCAGGCCCCTTCTTTATAACTTGTCCAAGGCATTTCTGGCACCTCCACTTTCTTGACTGCAGACCACCACTGTATCCTAGCTTCCGGAGCCATACAGTGGCACATTAGGACCAGTTCCCAGTGTTCTTGGCAGGATTTGATAAGTCTTGAGTCATGGGAAATGCTTCCATATTAATCAACGCTCTACCCAGTGTAACATGACCCTGCCCCATTTGATAACCTCAAGATCCACTCCTATGTGCATTCCGTCAGGTCCGACTGCTACACATGTCCTGTGACTTTCTGGGTGACCAAGCTATTCCTCACAGAGTAGGGATTGTGCTTGGGCTATGCTGTGAGACCTGATCCCAGGTATTGATGTGGAGGCAACATGAAGAGGTGACCTTGAAAGGGATGAGAACATCTTGTGAGGATTCATTGTAGACATCTGTGCCTTGTCTCCAGGCAAAATTAGACTGTTCGCTCCCCAGGGGAAGGAGGCTGCTGGCCAGGAGGGTTCTGGGACTCTGGGGGCTCAAAGTTCCCATCCCATCCTTTGGGTGGATCCATAATCCACCCAAACACCTCCATACCAGGTCGCAGGGCACCCTTTCTTCCCTTTAAAAGCCCTGACCTAGGTACAGGAAAACTGGTGAGGATGCACAGCCTTTATGATTACATCAGGGGCCTCTCTTTAGGCACCCTGACTTCTGGCTGCTGCAAGGAGCGTTTCTTTATGTTTTCCAAGCCAGACTCTTTGACTTGCTCAGCATGCCCTGAATTGAATGGGCTAACCTGAGTGTTCCATTCTTTCTTCAAAGCTTCTAAGGCAGATTAGAAAAACTAGCCGCCTCCATAGTTTTAAAGTGCCAAAGTTACTGCCTAAGGCGAGCTTTCCTTTCAACTTCTCACTCCAGCTCCCAGAGGTAGAGACTCGTGCTGCAGGGCAGTAGAGGTCTCACTACCCCACTCATTCACCAGCAGTGGGGAGAGGCCTCAGCTGCCTTTCCCAATGGCGGGCGATCTCATTGTAGCTTCCCATCCCAACAGCTTGCTTTCCAGAGCTACTTCCTGCTGTCTTAGCTCAAGTCCTCATAAAAGCAGAGCCGAGCCTGGAACCTGGGTTCACTTTATTTGGTGGATGATTCCAGGAAATGAGAGAGAAAGTGAGGAGAATGACAGAGTAGAGGAAAAACTCAATCAAGTGTGTCTCAACTGTGTCCCTTCTTGGTTGAAGATTGTCCCAGAAGGCACTCCCAGGCTATGCCAGTGGGTCGAGAGAGAGCTTGTGTGGCTTCAGGGAAAGCCTAGGAGCATAAAAGCAGAGACCCCACAACAGATACTGGAAGTGAAGCACTGACTATGTACACAGCCATATACTACAGCTGCAGCTAAAATCAGAGATGGCTGATCAGATGTAACCGGAAGTTCCAAAATGCCTGGTATACTTTCCCCACTCCTAGGGGATCAGAAATCTGTGACAAGGCCAAAGGCGAAACACTTTCTACTCTCTGGGGTCCAGGTGCCTTTCTCTTGGTTCATTCTAGAAATATTTGGAGAGGACCTAATAAGTGTTAACCACTTTTCTATACTGAGATACAGGAGAGAACAAAAAGTCCTAATAGCCCTGGCTGGTAGCTCAATGAATTGGTGCCGGCCTACGAACCCGAGTCGCTGGTCGGATTCCCAGCCAGGGCACATAACCAGGTTGCAAGCCAGGTCTCCAGCCAGGTCCCTAACTGGAGGCAGGTGAAAGGCAACCATACATTGAAAAAAAAAAAAAAAAAAAAAAAGTCCTATGGAGCTTACATTCGTGTGTGTGTGTGTGTGTGCACGCAATAAATAAAATAAATAGCACACCAAGCAGCAACAGATGAAAGAAAACAGCAGGAAAGAAGGGTAATTTGTGCTAGTTTGTTGGGGGTGGGGAGAAGGAATGCTCTTTTAAATGAAGTCATCAGGGAAACTTCACTGAAAAGGTAACATTTAAGGAAGCAAACCCCTGAAAGAAGTGAGAGTGAGGAAAATCAGCAAGATCCTGAGAAGAAGCCAGGGTGAGGCAGGAGGGAAAGCAGAGTGTGGTGCCAAGGAAGCCAAGTGAAGACAGTGCTTAAAGGAGGAAGCGGGGTCAGCTGCAGATGTTGCTAATGAAGGGTGGGGGGAAGGGGAGAAAGGAGAACTTGCTTGGGGACTTAACAACATTGGAGGTCAATGGCATCCAGCAGGCTGGCGGGGCGGGCGGGGCCGGGGAACAGTGGTGGTGAGAAATCCACAGTTGAGGGGGATTAAGAACTAAGAACAAGCCCTGACTGGTGGCACAGTGGATAAGGCACCAGCCTGAGAACCCAAGGGTTGCTTGTTTGATTCCCAGCCAGGCCACATAATGAGGTTGCAAACCAAGTCTCCAGCCAGGTCTGTAGCTGGAGGCAGGTGAAAAAGGCAACCATACATGGATGTCTCTCTTCCTCTCTGTCTCTCTCCCTTCCCTCTCTCTAAAAATAATAAAATCTTAAAAAAGAAAGAAAGAAATAAGACCAAAGAGGAGCCCTGGCTGGTGGGCACAGTGGATAAGACGCCGGCCTGTGAACCCAAAAGTCGCTGGTTTGACTTCCCAGCCAGGGCGCATAACCAGGTTTCCATCCAGGTCTCCATCCAGGTCTGTAGCTGGAGGCAGGTGAAAGGCAACCATACATTGACGTCTCTCTCCCTCTCTGCCTCTCGCCCTTCTCCTCTCTCTAAAAACAATAAAATAAAATCCTAAAGGAAAAAAAAAAAGAACAACAAAGAGGGAGGGGAAGAATTGAAGACAGTGAATAAAAGCAACTTGTTGGAGTTTAGTTATAAAGGGAAGCAGAGAAATGGCACAGCAGCTAGAAGCTAATGTAGAGTCAAGAAAAGATTTTCCAAGATGGGAGGCCTACCAGAATCTCTCCTCCCATTTCCCATCTTTCCTCTCACCATGGATAAATCTGCAGCCTTTTTGACCTCTCTCCTCAAGCCAAGAAATATTTTTGCAAAGTTTGTTCCCTAGAATGTTGTCCGTTGTAGGTAGTAAAAGCCACAGTCCCTTGTTCCCCTTTTTGCTCTGTCACATCCTTCCTTGGCCAACTCAGGGGGCAAAATTCAGAAACAGAAAGACCAAAGGTATCTGAAAATGTCCTCCTGCCCCACTTAATCAAGACCCTTTATCAACCTGGATGCTACCCCGTACACTTGGAGCTCCCAGCCTGCCTGCTGCTAGTCTGGCAGACACTGGCCAAAACAGTCCCTAAACCCCAGGCCTCTCCCATGACCTTTGTGATTTTTGCTATTTCCCCGTATCACATACAGTTAAACATTTTTTTTTTTTATTTTTAAAGATTTTATTTATTATTTTTAGAGAGAGGGAAAGGGAAGGAGGCAGAGAAGGAGAGAAACATCAATGTATGGTTGCCTTTCACCTGCCTCCAGCTGGGGACCTGGCTGGAAGTCTGGCTTGCAACCTGGTTATGTGCCCTGGTTGGGAATTGAACCAGTGACCTTTGGGTCCTCATGCTGGCATCTATCCACTGTGCCACCAGCCAATGTGTTATTTCATTTATTTTAAAATTTTATTTATTGATCTTGAAGAAAGAAAAACATTGACTTCTCATTCCACTTATTTATACATTCATTGATTGATTTTTATATGTGGGATCCAACACATATAAAAATATGACTTGGGGATCCAACCAGCAACCTCAGCATATCAGGATGATGCTCTAACCAACTGAACTACCTGGCTGGGGCCTAAATCTCACTATTTTAAAGTGTACCATCCAGTGGATTTTAGAACATCCAAAAAGTTGTACAACCATTACCACTATAGTTCCAAAAACTTTTTGTTCAACTCAAAAGGAAACCCTGCACATCTCCCCACTTTCCCCAGCTCTTGTTAACCACCAGTCTGCTCTTTGGATTGGCCTATTTTGAATATTTTATATAAACAGAATCATATAATATGTTCTCTCTTGCGTCTGGTTTCTTTCACTTAATATTGTTTCTCCATTTGTGCCATCATTTGTGTTTCATTTTTTCTAATGTATCATTTTGATTCCCTTCTCATTTTTAGAAAAGATTTTATTCATTACTTTTAGAGAGGGGGGAATGAAAGGAGGAAGAAAGGGAGAAACATCAATGTATGGTAGCCTTTCACCTGCCTCCAGCTGGGGACCTGGCTAGAGACCTGGCTTGCAACCTGGTTATGTTGCCCTGGCTGGGAATCGAACCAGCAACACTTGGGTTTGTAGGCTGGTGCTCAATTCACTGAGCCATGCCAGCCAGGGTCACCATTTTCTTTTTTTTTTCTGTGTGTATGTGTACAATTAATTTAATTTTTTTTCTTTTTAAGGTTTTATTTAGAGTGGATCCAGAACATAGAAGATGCGGTTTAGCAGCAAGTCAGCTGTGACTGAAGGTGGCCGTGGCCAGCTGGTGGAAAGTGCAGTTAAATATTAAAAAAAAAAAAAAAAAAAAAGTGGGGACACCTGGGGAGTGCTCCCAGCACCAGACAGACTGCCTGGCTCATGGCCCCAACACTGGGGGGTGAGGTGGGGGAAATAATGCCACATTGCTTCTGACTGTGAAAAACAGTGGGGGTTGGGGGCAAAGAAGAAAATGCTGACCTCAGCAGAATCCATTTGTTTAGAGGCCCCACAGCCCTGGAATGGCTGCAGACCCATTGACTCTGGCAACCAAGCCAGGGCAACAGCCAAGGAAACAGCTGGAGAGACCCCAGTCCAAAGGAAGCAAGAGAAGTACCTGGAAAAGGGGCGAGTGCTAAGCAAGCAGCACTGTTCCCTCTCAGACTCCTCCCCCATGTACAGTGTCACAATGTGGTGAAACAGGTCACCCTGCACAGACAAATACCTAAGTCTCTGCCCATTACAACGTACCAGGTGCGACAGTTCTACCTATGACACAGAGGCAAACACAGGAGCCTGTCAAGTTGAGGAGACAGAGAAGTATGGGCCAAAAAAGGAAACAGATCAAGGTTCCAGTGGGAGAAGCACACCACAAGGAGACAGCCAACCTAACAGCTGCACAATATAAAACACTGGTGATAAAGATGCTCACAGACTTGACAGATATGCTTGAGTACAGCAAACACAGAAGGGAAGAAGTGAAGGCTATGCTAAATGAAGCGAAGGAAAATACACACAAAACCAATGGTGAAAGGGAGGAAACTGGGGTTCAAATCAATGATTTGGAACATAAGGAAGAAATAAACAGTCAACCGGTACAGAATGAGAAATCAAGAATTAAAAAAAACAAGAAGAGTTCTAGAAACCTCTGGGATAACTTTAAACATGCCAATATCCAAATCATAGAGTTGCCAGAAAAGGAAGAGGAAGAGCAAAAATTTTTAAACTTGTGTGAAAAAATATGAAGGAAAACTCCCCAAATTTGGTGAAGGAAATAGACATAAACATCCAGGAAACACAGAGAGGCCTGGGAAAGGGGCGAGTGCTAAGCAAGCAGCACTGTTCCCTCTCAGACTCAGATCCAAAGAGGACTACACCACCAAAAATGCCAAAAATTAGAGAATTTTTTAAAATTTAATTTTATTGTTGTTGTATTATATCCATCCCCTTTATACTCCCCTCTGTCCCCTTCCCCACCGACCCACTCCCCACCAAAGTCAATCCCACTTGTTGTCCATGTCCATGGTTCTTCCATGCTAGTTCCTTGACTAAACTGCTCCCCTTCTTTGCCTCCTCCTCCCCACTCCCCTATCCCCCTTCCCCTCTGCCCACTGAAGGTCTATTCATTGTATTCATCTGGTTTCACTTGTTTGTTCATTATTGTCCTGTAATGGGCGAGATCCTATGGTATTAGTCTTTCACTGACTTGCCTTATTTCATTAAGGCATTTTCCAGTTCCATCCATGTTGTTGTAAAGGGTAGGAGTTCCTTCTTTCTTTCTGCTGTTTAGTATTTCATTGTGTAAATGTACCAAATATTTTTGATCCAATCATCCACTAATGGGCACTCAGGCTGTTTCCAGCACTCGGCTGTTGTAAATAGCGCTGCTATGAACATAGGGATACATAGGTTCTTATGAATTGGTGTTTCAGGGTTCTTCGGATATAGTCCCAGTAGTGGAATTGCTGGATCAAAAGGCAGTTCCATTTTTAGTTTTTTAAGGAAACTCCATACGGTTTTCCATAGTGGCTGCACCAGCCTGCATTCCCACCAAAAGTACACCAGGGTTCCCTTTTCCCCATATCCTCACCAACATTTGTTGTTTGTTGATTTGTTGATGATCGACATTATGACAGGTGTGAGGTGGTATCTTATCGTTGTTTTAATTTGCATCTCTCTGATGGCTAGTGATGTTGAGCATTCTTTCATATGCCTTTGGGCCCTTTGTATGTCCTCCTCAGACAGTTGTCTGTTCAGGTCCTTTGCCCATTTTTTAATGGAGCTGTCTGTCTCCCTGGTGTTGAGTCTAATAAGTTCTTTATACATTTTGGAGATCAAATGCTTGTCAGAGGTATCATTGGTAAATATGTTTTCCCATACAGTTGGTTCCCTTTGAATTTTGCTGGTGTTTTCTTTAGCTGAACAGAAACTTTTCAGTTTGATATAGTCCCATTTATTTATTTCCTTTGCCCTTGGAGAAGTACCAGTAAACGTATTTCTGCGTAGGATATCTAAAATTTTACTGTCTATATTTTCTCCAGGACCTTTATGGTGGCACTGCTTATGTTTAAGTCCTTTATCCATCTTGAGTTTATTCTGGTGTATGGTGTAAATTGGTGGTCTAGTTTTATTTTTTTTGCATGTTGCTGTCCAGTTCTCTCCCAAAACCACTTCTTGAAGAGACTGTTTTTTTCCATTTTATGTTCCTTCCCCCTTTGTTGAATATTAATTTACCATAGAGTCCTGGGTTCATTTCTGGGCTTAGAGAGAGAGCCATTTTTTTTTTTAAGATTTTATTATTTTTAGAGAGAGGGGGAGGGAGAGAGGGAGAGAGACATCAATGTATGGTTGCCTTTCACCTGCCTCCAGCCATGGACCTGGTTGGACACCTAGCTTGCAATCTGGTTACGTGCCCTGGCTGGGGAATCGAACCATCAACCTTTGGGTTCGCAGGCTGGTGCCTTATCCACTGTGCCACCAGCCAGGGCTAGAGGAGAATCTTAAAAGCAGCAAAAGAAGAGACCTACAAAGGGGTCCCTAAAAGACTGTCAGCTGATTTCTCAAAAGAAATTTTGCAAGCAAGAAAGGACTGGCAAGAAGTATTCAAAGTGATGGAAAGCAAGGACCTACAACCAAGATGACTCTATCCAGTAAAGCTATCATTTAGAATGGAAGGGCAGCCAAAATGCTTCACAGACAGGGTAAAGCTAAAGGAGTTCATCATCACCAAACCATTATTATATGAAATGTTAAAGGGACTTATTTCAGAAAAAGATCAAAACTATGAACATTAAAATGACAATTCACAACTATCAAGAACAGAACCTAAAAAAATAAAAATAAAAACAAACTAAGCAAACAACCAGAATAGGCTCAGAATCATAGGTATGAGGATCGTTGCCTGGATTATCAACTGGAAGGGGGAAGGGGAGAAATGGGCAAGTGGTGTAGGGATTAGGAAACATAATTGGTGGGTACAAGATAGACAGGGAGATGTTAAGAATAAAATAGGAAAGAGTGAAATCAATGGACATATGCACAGCCCATGGATGTGAACTAAGGGGAGTGGGATTGCAGGAGGGAAGTGGGGTTCTGGGTGGAGGGGACCAAAGGGAAATGAAATTGGGACAACTGTAATAGCATAACCAATAAAATAGACTTAAAACCAAAACAAAACCCAACAACAATAAATAAAACTGTTTTATTTACTTTCAGAGACAGGGGAAAGGAGGGAGAAAGATAGGGAGAGAACCATCATTGTGTGAGAGATACATCTATCTGTTGCCTCTCACACAGCACCAAGTGGGGAACCTGGCCCACAACCCAGGCCTGTCCCCTGAGTGGGAAATCAAACTGGTGACCTTTTGGTTCACAGGCCAGCACTCAATCCACTGAGCTACACCAGCCAGGGCTTTTTTTTCTTCTTCTTATTTTAAAAGGAAATCTTATTTCACAATACTAAGAATTTTAAATATGTTCTTCAGTCTAACATATAAACTCACACAATCATTAAAAGAGCACTGCTCAAAAAGTATTCTTAAACTTGTGTATAATATTATTTTGTATTGTTTTACTAAGTTACTAAATAAGGCCATTTCTTTATGTACTGTGGATCTCAAGAATAATGTGCCTTTTAAGATGGACTCCTGGTGGCTAATTGCACTGAACTTTGTAAATAGTCAATGCTAAACAGGGGCCTTTGGTGCTCTCTGCACTTCATGAAAAAGTTGCACTGATCAGTCAGCCTACCTGTGTTCATGCCCTAAGCTGACCCTTACAAAGGCACTCCTAGGCGGTAAATCAACCAAAGGGCTGCCACACAGGAGCTGAGCTAATACAGCCAGGCCTCCACTGCCTGGCTTGCAGCCCTGCAGTTCCACAGCAGTGCTGCTTACTGATTTAGCTGTTGGTGTTGAATGGGCACAAACAACCTTTAACTTTAGGTTGACCATACAGGATTTAGTAATCCCTAGTCTACTCCTGAAAGCAGGACACCCACTACTCTCACAGGTTTCCCATGGCCCTAGGGAAAGGGGTCAAAATCCCACCAGCCCAAGTTTTCAGTGGAAGCCAAAATGGACCATCCATATTCCAGGGGGAACGTTGCAGATTGCAAGGACCAGTGTTCTCAGCTTTGTTGCGCAATCACATCACTAACAAGTACAAAACACTCCATGTGGCACCTATGACTTGGGTGTAAATGTGTGCTGGGGAAGTGGTTGTCCCCTTGCCCTGGGAGAGGACAGCAATCTAGAATGGCTCCAGAGCAAGATCCAAATCAGGGAGGACAGGAGGGCATAGGAGTGAAGCTGAGCAGGTGGCAGCCACAATTTAGTTAACCACAACCGCTCCTGGATGGAATGAAGGTCCAACGAAGCCAAGTCTTCTGCTTTTTCTAGAGAACCCAGGAAATCTGGATTTTAACCATTCAATTCTCCAAATTCTTAAATATTGGCAACTAATGTAAAACTTTAAAATAACACGGGTGCCCCCCCACCCCACCCCAGGTAGCTCAGTTGGTCAGAGCATTGGTCAAGCAACCTTCCAATACATCAAGGTTGCAGGTTTGATCTCCCTTCACCACACACAAGCAGCAACCAATGAGTGCATAAGTAGGTGGAACAACAAATGGATGTTTTTCTCTTTCCAATGGACAAGTAATAAATAAATGAGTAAAGCAATAAGGGTTGGGCAAATCCTATCTGAGTGCAGATATCCCTGGAAAGTGTTTGTATTCCAAGGAGAAGAAAGGAGGCCTGCATCAAAGCCACTCCCCCCAAAAACAAAGAGCCAGGTGGAGCCAGGTCGGGGAGGCAGAGCCCAAAGTGTCCAGAGACCTTTTTTCTGGGAACTGTAAAAGACACCTACCCTGGACTCGGTGAAATTCTTCCCGCTCGCGACGGCCAGGCGAGCAAAGTCCCCGTCCCCACCCCAGCCCAGCCCAGCCGACCCGTCTCACCGCACCCTATATTTCAGAGCGCCCCAGGTTCCCGGACTTCGCGCTGCCTGCCACCCCTCTCCCCTACCTCCCACGCCGCCATGCTGCCTGCTGCCAGCAAGGCACCCACTGTGCGTCTCCAGCGCACCACTCAACACCCTCCTCCATGGCCCTATCGCTCCCTCACGAGACTGGCGGTCCTCTGAGTCACCTGCCCGCTTCGGGCGGACAACAGCCCTAATGGCGGCGCACAGCACCCGCACGCCCCGCGCGGAGCCCAACACACGCGCCAGGCCCTTTGGGAGGAGGGAAGCGCGCGTGCGCCGCACGGATTTTATTGCGTCACCGCGGCTGAAGCACGTCCACGCCGCCCACGCCGTCGGGCCTGCGAGGGCCGCGCCGGGGCCGCAGGGCTGGGCTCGCTGTCCAGCATCCTCTCCAGCAGTTGCATGCGCGCTGCGCTCTCGGCCAGCATGTCCATGAGCACCTGCTGCTGCAGCTTCAGGTAGTTGTTCTCCTCCTGCAGCTCCTGGCTGTAGACGCGCTGCGCCTGCGCCTTCCAGCCGGAGGTGGTAGGCGGCGGCGGCCTCCCGCGCCCTGGCGTGCCCTCAGCCGCCCAGCGGCCGCCCCTGAACACGAACGCCTGGTTGCTGAGGCGCGTGCGCGGCGCGCCGTAGCCGAGGCCCAGCTCGACCTGGCGCATGCCGTGTTCCAGAAGGTAGAAGGTGGACATGGAAGAGATGCGGCGCAGTGGCGGGCGCCGTGGAGAGAAGCGCCTCGAGAAGTGGTCGGCCCAGAACTGCCGCAACTGCTCCCACAGGCGGCTGGCGTGGTCCACGGCCGGCCACCCGAAGGTCTCCAGGTCGAGATCCAGGTGGGCCCCAGCAGGCGCGTGGGTGCCAAGAGTGGAGCTGCGAGGACGCCGGTGACCAGGGCTGCACCCTTCCCTTGGGACCCCTGGTGTTCTGGATGATGGAAGCGAGCCAGGGGCACTGCTAGGGAGCAAGGATCCTGGTGAGCAGGGTGCTTGGTGCCAGTTGACCCCTCAAACTGCGAGGCCTGGTGTTGGACAGGGCTTGGCCATTGAGGAGCCCATCCCTGCGCAGTTGTACTAGCAGCAGCTCGCCCGAAGCCACTTTCCCCAAAGACCACTCTGGGTCAGGCCCTGGGGACAGAAATGCCAATGAAGAACCATACCCCAGTTGTCTAAACTCGGGGATGCTGCTGGGTGGTGGTGGTGGGGTTTTGGGGCCCGGAGAAAGGAATGATAGCGACAGGTGCTTCAAAGACGTGCAGGACTTTGCCAGGCAGATTGAGGGTAGGTAAGGAAAAGCCGCTAGGCTGGGTAAAAAGCCAGGCAAGGCTGCACGTTCTGGAGGCGAGGAGGAACTTGGGGTGGGGCTGATGCCCACTACTCCACAGGGAATATCGGAAGAGGGAGCTGAATGGGGGATGAGAGCACTGCCAATTACAAAGCCAGGGCTGGATCTGGATCTGCAAAGTATCTGGTAAGGTGTCTAGTATAACCAACAGCATGGTTGCCCTCATCATTCAGTTATTATACAACCTCGAACTGGCTCCTTCTCTGTGCCAGGTCCTGGTCTGGGTAGGGCATTTCAGCCTGTGCCTGTCCTCAAGATGCTGCCGGTCCAACTGGGAAGCCAGGCGTATTTATTAGATAGTTCACAGTCTAGTGTGCTCAGCGACATCCTGGGGGCATGTGCCATGGGCTAGGATCTATGCTTAGGGCTTGAGGTAACAGGAGTTGTGCAGACTAGACCTGAGTTTTGTCCTAAGTAGACAACATCCTTAGGGAGCTACAGGCCCACTCCCACCCCCCTGGCCCCCTCTAAGTGCTGATTCTGTTGTGTGTGAGAAGAGGACTATAGGCTCTTTAAATTCCTCTTCCCATCAAGTATGAAAAGGGAAAGAACTCTGGAGCAGGGATCCCTCTGTCATGCCTTCATTAACTCAGCGCATTCATTCCTCACATGTAGCTGGGCAGAGGCTGGATGGTGCTACCCCTCTAGACGTGGCTTAGGGACACGTCTTTGGGAGCCTGCAGAGGATCCACAAGGTGCAGCCAGGCTCACCCTTCGGGTTGCATCTTCCCAGAGGACCCTTCCCTGAGAATCCTTGCTGCATGTTGTTCCTCACCTGGAGGATATGTTGGAGGTGCTGAGCTGCCATCCCAGGCATGGCCCAATATGTGAATCACTCAGCTGATGTCCACCTGTTATGACTCACAATGCCTCCAGGCCAGATCAGCTCAGAACAAAAGGGATGCTGCTAAGCCATAACCCAGACTCTAGGCTCTTCTGTGTTCAAGGCACATTCTAGGGACATGTCTAAGATACTCCCTCATGAAGCTATCATTCTTGAGGGGAGGAGGTCATTGGCAGAGCCTGAAATAGGAATTTGTTCTAGGGAAGTTAGCTAAAGGAAGCTAATGTAAGGTGTCATGGGTCAGATTACCTACAAGCAAAGTCTGAGTTAAGAATTGTTATTTGGTTTATTGGAGAAGTGCTCTTGGAGGAACAGAGTGAAGGAAGAAGGTCAGGACAGGGAAAAGAGCTAAAGGGAAGCAAGAGTGTGGCTCTTGGAAAATTTTTTCTAGAACAATAAATACATATATTTATAATGTACAATTTTATATGTTCTGATAATGTATGAAATTACCACTCATATCAAGATAATGAATTAGCTTCAGAAATTTCCTCTGCTGCCCTGGCTGCTATGGCTCAGTGGATTGGGTGCTGGCCTGCAAACTGGAAGGTCTCTGGTTTGATTCTCAGGGCATGTGCCTGGGTTTCGGGCCAGGTCCCAAGCTGGGGGTGTGGAAAAGGCAACTGATCAATATACTCACACATTAATGTTTCTCTGCTACTCTTCCTTCCCCTCTCTAAAAATAAATTAAAAATTTTTAAAGTTTCCTCTGCTTCCATCACTATAGAATCATTTGCATTTTCCAGAATTATATGTACATGCAATTTAGTATGTAATTTTTTGCACTAGTTTCTTACAGCATAGTTATTTTTGAGATTCATTCATGTTACATTTCTCAACAATTCATTGGATGAATAGTAGTCCATTGTAGGGAAATACTACAATTCTTTTTTCCCTCTACCTGTTGATGGAAATCTGGGTGGTTTCCAGTTTGGAAGCTAATTTTAAGTACAGCTGCTATGAACACCTGCGTACAAGTCTTTGCGTGTCCATGTGCTTTCATTTCTCTTGAATGAGTACTCAGGAGTAGAGTGGCTGGGTTGTATGAAAGGCATATGTGTTCCTCTTGATGGGGCTACCATACTTTTCCCAGGATGGCTATACCACATCCCTACCACCAGTGAAAGAGTTTTGGTTCCTCCTTGTACCTGCTAACATTTTGTATGGTAGTCCTTTTTTTTTTTTTTTTTTTTAAGATTTTATTTAATTATTTTTAGAAAGAGGGGAATGGAGAGAGGCAGAGAGGGAGAGAGACATCAATGTAAGGTTGCTTTTCACCTGCCTCCATCCTCAGACCTGACTGGAGACCTGGTTTGCAACCTGTTATGTGCTCTGGCTGGGGAATCAAACCTGCGACATTTGGGTTCGCAGGCCGGCGCCTTATCCACTGTGCTACCAGCCAGGACTGGTAGTCCTTTTTAATTTTAGTCATTCTAATGAATGTGTTAAAATTGTGGTTTTCATTTCATTTCTTACAGTTAATGATGTTGGGTGTCTTTTCATGTGCTATTTGTTACCCTCCCTGGTAACATTGTTCAAATTTTGTCCATTTTCTTTTAATGGGTTGTTTGTCTTATTGAGTATAAGGAGTTCTTTAATGCTGTGGATTTGTCGAACATGTTTTACAAACATTTTCTCCCAGTCTGTAGCTTGCCTTCCTCTCTTTCCCTCTTCCTTTCTTCCATTCTTTTTTGAATTTTTATGAGCATCTGAGCCAAACTGATGGCATATGCCAGGGAGCATGATCTCAAATCCCCCAGAGAATGACAGCTTTGTAGCTTTTTATAAATTTGAAATTAAGGAGGGAAAGTAAGAAACATTACATAGAAATGTGAGAAAACAAGATGGTGATTGAATTACAGGATAGTTAACAAGATTATGTGTTCTCTTGAGGGTGGTCATTTTTAGCAGGAGGGGTCTGAAAGGGTGGTCACCTTTATTTTTATTTTTCCCTAAAGAATTTAGTTACTTTTTAGAGAGAGGGTAAGGAGAGGGAAAGAAATATTGATGAGTTGGTTACCTCTTGCACATTCCCAACCAGGGACCTGGCCTGAATTGAACCAGTTACCTTTTGGTTTTCAGTCCAGCACTCAACCCACTCAGCCACATCAGCCTGGGCAAAGTGGTCATCTTTAGAAGGAGGAGTCTGAAAAGAGGCATTTCAAAGGCGTGCTAATCTAGATTTAGAGAAACAATGGACAGAGTTGGCTTGAAGCAAAAAGCAAAGATAAACCTTTTACTAAAAAAATTATGTCCCTTGGGCATGACTACCCATCTTGACCTGTCTAGCTAGGTAGGAATTTATTATCAAGTAAAGACAAACAGGTAAAGACAAAAATGGATTCTGAGTTCACTATCAACCCACAGGTAAACAGGCCTTGTTGATGTCTTGGAATAGCTGTCTACCTCTGGTGTTAGCGGCTTCTTAGCCTAGAAGACTCCTTGATGAGCCTGGACAGGAATAGTTGCCCCTTCATGGTTAGGTGCCTGATAAGGCCCCTTCCAATGAGGTTGGAGAGTGTCTTTTATTTGATGTCCTTTTCAATAAACAAAGGTGGCCATCTTTAAAGTCTTTATTCCTGGGAGCTCCCTATGAAAGGAAGTGGTTACCAAGTTGGCATTTTCCTGAAGTATCTCTATCAAACCTTGATAATAGTGTAATAATGTGCCTTTCAATAATACCCCCTCATAAATTCCTTCATCTAAGTCTAGATTAAATATATTGTGATGCATGAAGGAATGTAAAAACCGAAAAGTGGGGAGCCAGGGAGCAGAGAGGAACAAGCCCCACTATAAGTTTCATTTACAACTATTATTTATCCACACAACATACTTGAAATGTTTTCTTACATTTTTGAGGTTTAGCCCTTAAAACCTCAATATCTAGCGAAAACTAAGAAATAATCCATCAGCATTCTTTAGCTTGAACGTTTTATAACCTCTAGAAACATCGTTAACAAACATAAAAGTGGATCATTAATATGGATTTATTTTTGTAAACCAAGGTAATATAAAGATGTGTGTTTTACTTGAACAAAGATTTTATTTATTTAGCTTTAGAGAGAAGGGAAGGAGGGAGAAAGAGGAGGAAAGAAACATCAAGGTATGGTTGCCTCTCATGAGCCCCCAACTGGGGGACCTGGCCCATAACCCAGACATGTGCCCTGACTAGGAATTGAACCCTCAACTCTTTGGTTTGCAGGCTGGTGCTCAATCCACTGAGCCACACCAGCCAGGGTAGCTTTTTATTTTAGTTAGCTTTATTTGCTAAAGATTAATCTCAGATCACTTGAACTTGAAAAGTGTTTGAGTTTCTATATTTCTGAAGATTTTATTTTTTTTATTGTGCAGTTTCCTGTTTTTAATTTTATTTATTGATTTTACAGGGGAAGGGAGAGAGAGATTAAAACATTAATTTGTTGTTCCCCTTATTCATTCATTCACTGGTTGATCCTTCTTTTATTTTTTAATTTTAGAGAGAGGGGAAGGGAAGGAGAAAGAGGGAGAGAACCTTTGATACATTGATTGGTTGCCTCTCCTGCGCCCCCAGGTGGGTATGTGGCCTGCAACCAGGCATGTGCTCTGACTTGGGATCAAACTTGCAACCTTGGTATATATCAGGACAATTCTAACCAACTGAACTACCCGGCCAGGACTTGAAAATTTTAGAATCCCCCAATTTTTACAAGCTCTTGCCTTTAAATTGATTTTAACAATACTATATGGAGGCAGAAAATTATTTCCCATTTACAACATACATATATGGACTCAGACAGACACATAGTAATTGGATCCAAATTTTGTTTTGGAGGCGTTTACAATTTAAACTTGTCCTTGACAAGTCAATTCCCAAGTGATCTTCTCCCTTAATTATCTAAATGTTTTTACATAGTTTCATTTTAGTTGAGAGGAGAAGGCCTTTTTAAGTTCTGAGACAGTTCCTAATAATTTCCCCCCCATTCTGCCTGATTTTATACCAGATTTTTCTAACCTGTGTTGAAAAATTAATTTAGAAGGGTCAAGTGACCCTCATCTCAGCCATTTTTGTGTAGATGGGAGGCTGACCCGCTACAAGTGTTGTTGGCCTGGGAGGCACAATTTCTTGTGTTCATTTTGAGGTCTGTAGAGCCTGAACAAACTTATAGGGAAAACTAGCCTTTACATGCGCTTCTCCAGACAAGCCTATGGGGTGGATCTCCCTTTAGCTTCCCTTCTTGCCCTAGAGGAAACTTTTCCTCAGGCAAACCCGCAAAGATTCTTTGTTACCTAAGAATACCTGAGCAAGGGCCAGCAAGAGGTTATCAGATACCCCCGGGCCGGTGATACCTTCCAAGATTTGGGCCTTTTGTTGGGATCCTCTCTCAGGGTGAATCTGTTTCAGGGTCCCCTGGGGGTCCCAGCAGCCTCTCTGGGATCAACTGTTACTGCACTGGTTGGCTGCTGGCATCCAGTCAACCCACCACCCCAGATTTGGAGATCTGAACTACTGCTGTCACCCTATTGGCTATTTGGGTTGGGAAGCAAGTGTCCTTCCTCTTTGGAGCTAAAGTGAGTTCAGTCTCTCATTTATCTAGCAAACATTTTGTGGGCACATAACCAGGTTGCAAGCCAGGTCTTTAGCTGGAGGCAGGTGAAAGGCCACCACACATTGATGTTTCTCTCCCTTTCTTCCTCCCTCCTTGCCCTTCTCTTTGAAAATAATGAATAAAATCTTTATAAATAAATAAACATTTTGTTCAGACTCTCATAAAACAATCCAATTAAAAGGCTGAAACTAAAGCAGCAATCCATTTTTCCCCTTTCCCTGGGTTATCGCAACCCTATCCACCTTGGGGATTTTCTAAGAACAGCTCACATAAAGTCATGGCCTGCTGCTTAAAGCAGGGAGGTTCAGCCTTAGCTGGTGTGGCTCAGTGGATTGAATGCCTGCCTGAGCTCAGAACTAAAGGATCTCCTGTGATTCCCAGCCAAGACAAACATGTGAGTTTTGAGCCAGGTCCCCAGTTGGCGGCATGTGAGAGGCAACCACATGTTGATGTTTTTCTCCCTCTCTCTAAAAATAAATAAATGAAGTTTTAAAAAAGGTTTCCTTTGCTCCTATCACTCTAGAATTATTTGCATTTTCTAGAATCATCTGCACCTGGGTTTGAGTGGCAGCGGCTAAGGGGAGAGGAAGGCAACAGGCTGTGGAGGAGTGCTGAACTCTCTGAATGGCAGATTTCACAGCCATCTGAAGGGTGACAAGGGAAGATAAAATGCCCATCCTGCCTCAGCACAGCACGTAGTGGGTGACAGTTGAACTTTGAAACATCTGCCTTGAAACATTGGAAGTGCACACAGGTCAAAGAACACTTATTTTCAGTAGAAAAACATCTTTTATTGTCCTATTCAAATGTTAATTTGAATGTTTTTATAGGTAATTTATAAATTTATTATGATTTTATATTTGTATGAGAGCTGTAAATAAATATATAATAGGTTTATGTTACAAGTATTTAAACAAGAGTGTGTGGTGGGTTAATAATGTGATTACCGCATGTATAGTTTATCCCAAATAATGCTTTTTTGCGCCGGTGTCTGTTATCTTTTAAATGAAAGTCTCAGGCTTTCTGCAGAAATCAGAGAAATCAGAATAATTTTCTGGTCTTTTTAACTTCCAAAATAGGCTCTAACCAATTGTCTTTTAAATGAGTTTGCATTGATGACCTATATAATCATCTTAGATTGTGAGAGCCTCTTTTTTTTAAATTTTTTAATTTGTTGTGATAATTCGTTATATAATTTCACAAGTTTTTTTTTAAGTTGTAATTTTAAAATTATGCAAGGAACATCTGTACACTTTTTATCCAGATTCCCCTGCAGTCCGTTTCCTTGATCATTTCTGAATCAGTTATACATTTCATGGTCCTTTGCCCCTAAATACTTCAGTTTGTATTTTCTCATTTAAACACAGTAGTTATCAACGTTATGCATGGATATAAAATAATATCCATATTTCAATTTTATTAGTTAATAACATACTTTATAGCGCTTCTGTCCTTTCAGTACAGGATCCCATCTAGGGACAGGTGTTGCATTTGAGTATTGCAAAGGAGTCTTCTCTGCTGCAGGTGGACACAAGGACCATATGAATGCCCTCTTCCTGAGATTGAGCATCTGTTGGTGACTCTGGCCTGGCCCAGTCTTCACCGTAAGAGTTGCCAACACTGGCTCTCACTTCATACTTATCAGCTGGCTCAGAACTCTGCTCTAAGCAAGAGATCTTCCTTCTCCTCTCCTGGTGCTGTGAGATAACACAAAATATACACAACTATATGCATTGGTCCCTGCCTGGACTTCCTGGCACAGAGCTCTGAAAATGAAAACCGTTGGAATTTCCTAAGTGATAAGAGCACTAACAGTATCTTTTGTTCCAGTATTTGGTCTTTGAGCCCTGTTGCCCAACACAGAGTTGCTGAATACCTTAGAATTTCCCAGTGGGTAGAAATGTCTTTTGTTCTCATGGGGTGACTGAGTTGGCTTCTCAATGGGGGTTGGTCACTAGAAAGAACAAGCCTGATTAGAAAGAAGCTTGGAACTTGCAGTCCCATCCCCATTCTCTGGAGAAAAGAGAGGGGCTGGAACTGGATTTAATAATTGATTAAGCCTCCATAAAAAACCCTCAAAGTAATGGGTTCATAAAATTTTCTTGTGTTGGAGGTATTGATGAACAGATTTATATACAGGGAGGGTGACCCACCCCAAATTCACAGGGATGGAAGCTCTGTGCTTAGGACCCTCCCAGACCTTGCCCTGTATATCTCTGCATCTTTCTTTTTCACCATATTTTTTACTAAACTGGTAAACACAAGTATTACAAAAAGTTGCCCAGAGCCAAAAGACCACCATAGGAAGAGGCTGATAACACCATTATTATATCAAGAATTTGTTAAGAAGCCCTGGCTGATAGCACCGTGGGTAAGGTGCCGGCCTGCGAACCCAAAGGTCACAGGTTCGATTCCCCAGCGAGGGCACATAACCAGGTTGCAAGCCAAGTCTCCAGTCAGATCTGTGGCTGGAGGCAGGTGAAAAGCAACCATACATTGATGTCTCTCTCCCTCTCTGCCTCTCTCCCTTCCCCTCTTCTTAAAAATAATGAAATAAAATCTTTAAAAATAAAAAAATAATAATTTGTTAAGAGACTTACACACCAGGCTTGCCTTCCATGGCAGTGAGATGACATGGATGTCATTGCACCCCGTGGCAGGTGCCAAAGAGTCCTATGGGACAGGACAGGATGGATGGGGTACTGGAGTGTGACCCATCCCAGATAATGGAAAAATGCCTTACCTGCTTGCCTGGGGCAGGGCATCCATCTGTTTTGAGAACCAGCATGAGATATGGGGTTTAACCAGACAGTGAGGAGATTTGGGGAAGCACTCTGTTCTGGCCCATATGTAGCTCGAGGGTCCAACAACAGTCAGGCAGCAGCAGCATCATGTAATGGTCTCTTCTCCACATAAGTGTTGCCCTCAGTTCTGTGAGTTCTAGCAAATGACCTAATCCAAGGGAGGGGAGTCATAGGAGCCTCTGATTTGAAGTCAAGTGAGCTAGGAGCTGTGGGTGACCTCAGCCCACTGCCTGCGGTGGGCACCAGAGTCAGGGAAGCCTCGTAGGACCATGCCCTCAACCTCTGGGATCTGATGTTGTCTCTAGGTAGACAGTGTCAGAACTGAGTTAAATTGCAGGACACCCAGCTGGTGTCAGAGTGTTTCTTCGAGTGGGGGGCTTCCCACCCATGTAGGAAGCACTGTGAGTGTTGCCTTGTGTGAGAGAGTACAGGAGATACACAGGAGAGGTATAGGCTTTCTCTTTATATGATAGATACTAATCTCTATTTTCCTTCTTAAATATTTGTTGACAGTTATATTTTTAAGTAGTTTATAATTAATTTAATTGCTTTGATTCTGAAATGGCAACCCTTCCCCCCCCAGAGATTCTAATATAGTGTATTAGCTTGGGCCCTGGGATTAAAAGAAAGTTTCCAGATGATTCTAACATGCAGACAAGGCAAATAGCCCTTGCAATGTAAAATAGACACCAACACAAGCAAACGGGGAAAAAAGCAACTTAGAGGAAATAAGGGAAAGTATATGAAAGTAGCAGTCTGGCGGAGTGAGGAGACCAGCAAATTCTCCCTCCAGAAAACAATGATAAAACTAGAGGAAAAGAAATGTAAGACAGCAAGGTTCTGGAAATTGACCAAAAGCAAATGAGAATTCAAAAAGCACTTATCCATGAAAAACTGCTGAACTCTGGATAAGAACAGTACGAGCCGGAGGCATTTTTTGCTGGGGTCAGGCTGCAGAAACCACTGCTCTCACTGCCACAGGAAGCTCACTGGTCTGGGACAGACCAAGATGAGGTACCACTGCATATTCATGAGAATGGCTCCAATCAAAAAGACAGACAATAGCACGTGTTGGTAATGCTGTACAGAAAACGAAACCCCCCTGCATGGGAATGTAAAGTTGAGCAGCTACTTTAGGAAATAATTTGGCATTTTCTTTAAAAGTTAAACATAAACTTACCATACAAGTCAGTAATTCTACTCCTATGTATTACCCAAAATAAATGGAAACATGTCCATATTAAGGCTTGTGTACAGCCCTGGCCAGTGTGGCTCAGTGAGTGGATTGATGCCAGCCTGCGAACCAAACGGTCATCAGTTCGATTCCCGGTCAGGGCACATACCCAGGTTGCAGGCCAGGTCTCCAGCCAGTACCTGAATGGAGGCACAAAAAAGGCAACTATACATTGAGATTTCTCTCCCTTTCTTCCTCCCACCCTTTCCCTCTCTCTAAAAACAATAAATAAAATCTTTTAAAAAATGAATTTAAAAAAAGACCTGTGTACAAATGTCCACAGCATCATTACCTATTGTAGATGAAAGCTGGATACAGTCCAAATGTTCATCTACTCTTCAATGGACAAACAGAATGTGGTCTATCCATGCAATGGAATATTAATCAGTAATAAAAAGGAATGAGTTCCTGAATTGTGCTACAACATAATGAACTGCAAAAACATACTACATGAAAGAAGTCAAATAAATAAACCACATTGTGTGATTCCATTTGTATGAATCATCTAGAAAATGGAAATCAATAGAAGGAGAAAGCAGTTCAATGGTTGCATGAGGTTGGCTAAAAGCTGACTGCAAATAGATACACAGAAACTTTGGGGGTGGAGATATTCTAAAACTGGATTGTGGTAATGGTTGTACAATTCTATAAATTTACTAAAAATCATTGAAGCTTTTACAATGGGCAAATTTTATGGTATGTAAATCATGTTTCAATAATGTTTTTAAAAAACCCTGTGAGGTGTTAAATAAAAGCTTTCATGGCTGAAAGCTTTTCTAAAACAAAGGTTTTACTGGGCCAAAATGCTAGTCAGGAAAGCAGCAAATTCTGGGACATGCAGAGTGAACCATCAGCAGCACGGCTGGATGGGGAAGCCAGATACTTGTCCTGACTTGTGTAACTCAGTGGGTTGGGCTTTGTTTCCTGTGAACTGAAAGGTTGCAGGTTCAATTCTGGGTTGGGGCATGTGCCTGGGTTGGGGATGTATGCATCAATGATTATCTCCTTCCCTTCCTCCCTTCCTCCCTCTCTAAAAATAAATAAAAGCCTTTAAAAAGCTGCCTATTGTCTTTTTGCATCTCAGATACCATACCCTAGGAATGTCAGCATAACTTCCTCTCCAGACAGACCCCTCAGGGAAAAACCTCCCACCAACACAGGAGACCATAACTTTTCAGTTATTTGTCCCCTGTACCAACTCTTTGTGCTGTAATTATTCTGCACCCACAGTATGAGAGAACTCTGTGCCCCAGCCCTGTAGCTTGGCTGGTTAAAACATGGTCCTAGCCCTGGCTGGTGACACAGTGGATAAGGTGCTGGTCTGTGAACCCAAAGTTTGCTGGTTCGATTCCCAGCCAGGGCACATAATCAGGTTGCAAGCCAGGTCTCCAGCCAGGTCTGTAGCTGGAGGCAGGTGAAAGGCAACCATATGTTGATGTCTCTCTCCCTCTCTGCCTCTCTCCCTTCCCCTCTCTCTAAAAATAATAAATAAAAATCTTTAAAAAAAAAATAAGCAACCCCCCCACCCAAAAAAAAAATGTGGTCCTGATACCCCAAGATTTTATGGATTCAGTCCTGGTCAGGACACATACAAAAATCAACCAAAGAATATGTATAATAAGTGGAACAAAAAATCAATATTTCTCTTTCTCTCTAAAATGTGTCTTTTTAAAAACTTTTTATGCAATCCCATAGATTCCCCTGCATTGCTTTCTCCCATCCCTTGATTTACCACCAGTGGATTTCATGTAACCCTCTTTACTCTTTCTCCTTTTATTCTAATGTATAAAATAAATTGCAAAATATATCGTTCTCCAGAGTAGCCCATCTAGCAACTAGCAGGCCATTCCAAGGAGCTGTACAAAATGGAAGAATTTTATAGGAAGGAGTGTGGGGTGAGGGAGTTACTAGGGAGAAAAAAGGATTATTTGGGGGCCAAGACATCTTTTCTTTGGGGGAAGGGAAGGGAAGGTAAGAGTTTTTATTCGGTGGATTGCCTCTTCTTCTATGGAGAGGGTGGTGAATGCCTGCGTGACCAGAAAATTCCATCCTGGTGACTAAAATTATGTTTCAGGAAGAGGCCAAAGCTGCAATTAGATCAGGTATTAAGTCTAGGTTTGGTATTATGGGCTTGTAGCGTGAGTGGTGCCATTTTGGGCCTGTGGTTTTTCTCTTTAACCATACTACGTGATTCCATTTCTATGAAGCTCTAGAAAGTAAATCTTTTCTGGGGTAACAGAAAGCAGATCAGTTTTTGCCTGAGGCTGGTGGTGAGGATGGATTGGGAATGGTATGTGGGAACTGTGGTGTAATGAAAATAATTTGGTCTTTGTACTCAGTTCCTGGCACAGGACCAACCCCTGGAATTTCCTCGGTGATAGGAGTGTCTTTTTAATTCATAATGAACCCCTGTTAATCACACCTGCATTTATGTAAGCATGATTATTAGTATGTCCCTAGATGCCAACATGTGGGCACCCCATTTGCAGTGGGCATTTGAAGTAGGGGTAGTCTGATGGGACTGACCATTAAACGTTTGGAATCTAACACTAACTCTGGGAAGTTAGTGTGGGAAAGGACAAATAGAGCACATTAAAATGGGGTTGGAGCCACCATTCCAGTGGAACTGCCTTGCACATCTTGTACTTTGAAACTTCGGACTGTTTGTACACAGCCAAACCAACACTGTCTTACAAACTATTACGTATAAAACCAGCAGACCTCCTGACCACAAGGACTGATCATTATGGATACTCCTTCTGAAGACAGAATCGGTAAGCCATCATGGGGTGCCAAGAGCAGCTCAGCTTGTCAGCACCTATAGGAATTCTTCTTTTCACACAATTATTCCTCGTTTCATAAAACCCCCTTGCCTTTACTCTGTAATCAGGAAACTATTTGGGTTTCTGCCTGAATCTGCATTCCAAATTGCATTTCTTTCATCCCAAATACACTCACTTTGGCTTTTTTCTTCTTCTTTTTTTTAGAGAGGGGAAGGGAGGGAGAAAGACAGGGAGAGAAACAGCAATGTGAGAGAAATAGATTGACTGAGTGCTCTCACATGCCCCCAACTGGGAACCTGGCCCACAACCCAGGCTTGTACCCTGACTGGAAACTGAATGGGCAACCCTTTTGTTTTGGTTTGCAGGCTGGTCCTTAATCCACTGAGCCACACCAGCCAGGGCCATATTGGCTTTTTTTTTAAAAAAGATTTTATTATTTTTAGAGAGAGGGGAAGGGAGAGAGGCAGAGAGGGAGAGAGACATCAATGCATGGTTTCCTTTCACCTGCCTCCAGCTAAGGACATGGGTGGAGACCTAGCTTGCAACCTGGTTATGTGCCCTGGCTGGGAATTGAACCAGCGACCTTTGGGTTCACAGGCCAGCAGCTCCTTATCCACTGTGGTACCAGCCAGGGCCTTGGCTTTTTAATTTTAGGTTAACTATCAGATTTAATTGAACTGATAGAAATGGTGTCAGATGACAGCACATACTTGGTGTCAGGGAAAAAGAAGAGAAAACTTTGGGGTCATGAAAATGTTCCATATCTTCATTATGTAATACTTGGTTGTTATGTACAAGAAAATGGAATGTTTAAAATGTGGCATTGAGGGGTTGAGGTAATAGAACATTCAATCCAGGATGAGTACAGGCAGACCTGGGGCTCTGTGGGGAACCTCGACCAGAAGACACTGCCTCCAGTAGTCCTGAGGAGGTTCCCCAGATGAAAGGGTTTGGGGATAATTCTATGGACTCCAATTAGGCATGGAGCTGGTGGGCTTGCTCCCTTATCAAAAGGGAGCCTGATGAAGGAGGGAGGGGGACAGAGCCAGTGTATGAGGCCAGGTGGCCCTGAAGGCTAGGAAGAGCAATCTCCATGCCAATTCCCAGCTCCAGACAGCTCAAGGCCAGGCAGTATTACTTTTCCTTTCCCTGGGTTCTTAGCCCTTTGTGCTTTTCTTGAGTTTGTTTCAATGTATTTCTTCTGTTCCTTATAACCAAAAAGGGCCCCAAATGAAAAGTTCTTAAAATGGGTAAAAATAATTATAGCAGCTAACCCTAATACATAAAGTTTTCTTAGAAACAATGTGAAAAAGGCAAAACCTATAGTACAAAAATGAACAAATAACATGAATAGACAATTCACAAAGTAAAAAATATATATGGTTTAAGGATGTCAAAAATACCTGGCTGGTGTGGCTCAGTGAATTGAGCTTGGGCCTGTGAATTAAAGGGTGGCTGGTTCAATTCACAGTTAGGGCACATGCCTGGGTTGCAGGCCAGATCCCCAAGTGGGGGCATGCAAGAAGCAATCACACATGGATGTTTCCCTCCCTCTCTCTCCCTCCCTTTCCTTCTCTCTAAAAATAAATAAATACATAAAATCTTTTTAAAAAGAATGTCAAAAATATCAATTGTAATAAAAGAAACAATTACATGCCTTTTCTGCCTTTTGCCTATCAATTTGATTTGACAAGGCCATTACTGGCCTAACCAATAAGAAGGTACATGATGGGAATATAAGGTGCTCCTTCTGGCTGTATGCACACTTTCTCCTTCAAACCAAGGAGGGTGGGGATGAGCATGGATCAGGGCAGCTTTGTGGGTGGGGTAGAAGCAAGTTAACTTAAGAAGCAGCTGAAGGCCTGGGCTGAGTACCTCAGTTGGTTAGAGTATTGTCCAAAATACTCCAAGATTGAGGTACATACAAGAATCAACCAATATATGCATAAATAAGTGGAATGGCAATGGATGTTTCTGTCTCTCCAAAATCAAGCAATTAAAAAAACTTAACTCTGGCTGGTGTCGCTCAGTGGATTGGATACCAGTCTGTGAACCAAAATGTCACTGACTCAGTTCTCAGTCAAG
This sequence comes from Noctilio leporinus, assembly GCA_004026585.1. Classification (NCBI taxonomy): domain Eukaryota; kingdom Metazoa; phylum Chordata; class Mammalia; order Chiroptera; family Noctilionidae; genus Noctilio; species Noctilio leporinus. Next base: position 35,610 of record PVIW01010184.1, read on the forward strand.
GCACATGCCTGGGTTTCAGGTCAGATCCCTAAATGTGGGTGTGCAAGAGGCAACCAATTTATGTATCTCTCGAACATCGATGTTTCTCTCCCTCTCCCTCCTTTCCCCTCTCTTTAAAAATAAATTAAAAAAAAAAATTAAAAGTGTTTAAAATGAAATCAACTAGATAGGAAAGACAAATGTTCACTAATTTTGTTTATAGTATATTTTAAATATATAGTCTATCGTTTTTGAAAACTAAGCACAAAAGAAGACATTTGTTCTTTAAAAAAACAAAACCAAACCGGATTTATTTATATTTAGAGAGAGGGGAAGGGAGAAAAAGAGGGAGAGAAACATCAATGTGTGGTTGCCTCTTACAAACATCTACCTGGGAACCTGACCTGCAACCAAGGCATGTGCCCCTCCAGGGAACCAAACTGGTGATCCCTGGGTTGCAAATGTGCCCAATCCAGTGAGCCATACCAGTCAGGGTTGTGACTACATTTTAAGCACATTGTTCTGAAAATGTGGCATCTGGAATATTATTGTAGCTTAAATATCCACTTCTCCAGGTCAAAAGAAAAGCTAATTCCCTTACACAAATTGCGGGGCTAAGAATTAAATAATGAACTCAAGCAAACACCAAACTCTGACTCCTTTCTTCCCCTTCCAGGTAGCGGGGGGAAATAAAGGTGGCCTTCCTGGCCCTGGCTGGTGTGGCTCAGTGGATTGAGCACAGGCCTGCAAACCCAAGTGTGGCTGGTTCCAGAGTCCCAGTTAGGGCACATATCCAGGTTGCAAGCCAGGTTTCCACCCCTGTCCCCAGCTGGAGGCAGGTGAAAGGCAACCATACATTGATATTTTGCTCCCTTTCTTCCTCTCCCCCTTCCCCTCTGTCTAAAAATAATTAATAATATCGTTTTTTTTAAAAAAAAGCTGGTCCTCCTGGCAGGCAATCTATCTGCTGACCCCAGATTTTTTCATCCTAAGAGCCTTCAGGCGTACAAAGCAATGGAAGACAGAATAGGACCTGCAGAGGTCTTGGAAAACCTTAGGCTACTTCCATTTTGAGGTTCTCAGCATATTAAAAACTGAAGATGTGCTAAAAGAGGGTTTAAAGGTGTGGTGTGTTTGCATTCTATTTCTCTTGCACCATCCTTTTCTTGTAATCCTGTCGTCAGTGTGTGGCCTTCCCTGTAATCTTACTTCAGGACACATTACAAATAGGAAGTTGGAGAAACCCTGGATGGCAGTATTTTGGACTCAGTTTACATTGGATCAAGTCGCAGCTGCGGGCTCCTAGGCCCAGAGCCGTGACTCTGCAGGAACCGGGACGCGCGGTTACACAGCGCTCCACAGGCGGATCCAGCCTCGGTGGAGGGAGCCTGCACCAGTACCGCCGGCGCCCGCCCGCCCGGGCCTCGCACCCGCAGCCAGGGAACTGGGCCTTCCCGATGGCACGCCGGACGTCCCAACCCTTTTATCATATGCCATTTGCCTTCTCCACGAAGGGAACGGAATGTAGGGCCTGGGGCCAGGGTCCAAAAACCCAGGGCTCGACACCACAGGGGTTGGAACAGGCAAGCCGCCCATTAAGGTAGCAGGTCAGTGGGGCGCGGAAATACCTCCCCCACCCACCTCACCTCAGGGCGCGCGCCCGCGGTTCCCAATCCGCTGTGGCCCGCCCCCTCCTCTCCCGCCCAACCAACAGCTACTTCCTGCCTCACTCTTAGCCAATCCTCACACTCCACGAAGAATAGCCCTAGGGGGCGTATGGAAAGGTGATTAGAGTGATGGGTACATTGGCCAACCCTATTCCGCAGCTGGCGCCTAGGGGCGGGACTTTTCGCAGGCCGTAGCTACTCAGGAGCAAGGGGCGGAGGCAGGGCTGGACTTCGTGCGGTGGTGCTCGATTGCTCGCGCGTTGGCAGCGGTAGCCTAGGCCTCTTGGTTCTGTGGCACGTGACGGTCGGACCTCATCGGCGGCTGTCTCTCCTGCAGCGCGGAGCCAGGTGTGCGGGCGGGGGGGGAGGCGTGGGCGCCCCGGCGGTCCCGGGGAGGTTTGAGGTGAGACCTGGGAGGCCCGCGTTTCTCTTCGGGCCTGTGAGGACCCCAGGGGCCTGGGAGCGTGGTGCTGCGGCCGAGGGGTCGAACAGGTCCTGGGCCGAGGGGTCGGGCTGGGTTTGGAGGTCTCTGGCCCTGGCTAACGCGCAGGTCGTGAGGGCCGAGGCCCGAACCCTGACTAACTCGGCTAGGAAGCCTAGCCCAGGCCGGGCCGCCGGGGTCGGGAGGCGTGGCAGGTGTCCTAGAGCCTCCCTCCCTTGACCTTAGGGAAAGCCAGTTTCTGCCGGGCTTTGCTTCTCCAGTTTTCCAGGGCCTTTTGCTGGCTGCTTGGGAAGCTGAGAGGGGGGTTGCAGTAGACCGGGTAGAAGTCTCGAATGGATCGGGCCTAGTCGATAACACGAGTAATGGGGAAAGGGGATAGCGGATGGAGAGAATATTTAGGGTTAGCATTAGGGGTCCAATATTTGAGAATAGAACCACGAAGCGAGGACTGGAACCTAGCGCCCTGAAGAGTATGGAGAAGGTGCTAGAACACGCAGTGATTGGAAAACTTAAGCCTTAACATTTTCACCTGTTCTGAGGTGGCGAGTCATGCAGTCGGAAATTAACTGGATGTGAAAGGCAGGAAAGCGCTCTGGCTCCCCGTGGGCATCTGATGGGGGCACCGGCCCAGAGCCAGGAAACGCGTGGCCCAAGGTCACGCAACGAATGTTGTGGTCACATTGGGATTGTAGTTGAGAGCTGGACATTTTTGGCATTAAGCTTGGTTAAGATAAAGGCCCTGGTTCAAGCCTTTCATCAGCCATTTGTTGTTCGAACTGTGCACTTGGGCACTTTGCTGACCTTTTGTACCCGGTAGAGTTACTAGAATTAAATGAAGCTGTGTATAAAATAGGACAGAGAGGTCTGATGCATATTAACTGCACAGTACAAAGTCATTGCATAAATTACAGTCTGAATGCTGTTGGTTCACCACGCTGACCGACGCCCGGCTGGCAGTTGCTTCGATCCTGCCTACCTCCACCAGCAGCCAAACCCCCACCCCCACCCCCACCAGTGGGCAAAACCCCGGGTCACGATAGTGACTGTTGGTTGAGGGAAGTTCAGCTAAGCAGAAGATGTAAAGGTTGAGAGGACAAAGGTGAATGAACTGTAGTTAAGTCCTTTCCATCTGATTTAAGAACTGGAACATTTTGCTTGATTTTAAAATAAGTTTTTACCATAAAGGAGCGCTGTACTGATCTTTAAGGTGTTAGTCTTTCCTCAGCAGTGCTGGAGGGTCACGAGTGGCCTTCTTGTCCCGTCTATGCTGGCCCTGCATTGAGTGAGGAGCTGGGGGCCCCATACGTGCAGAAGCCAAGGGGTCCTGGATCAGGAGATGTCCAGGGTGAGCTATGCACAGGATCCCATAGCCAGCAGGTTTTCTGACCCATCTGAGAGTGGGGGTCAGCATTCCCTCACACCCTATCTTAATTCGGCACTTTCACAGAGCACGTTATCTTGCAGGGACCGCTAGGGGTAAGCGTTGGGACAAGTCGTTGGTGCAGTTCTGGCAATCAGGCTAGGTCCTCCTTGCAGTTAACAGTTGGCTGTGCCCTACAAGATACTTTCAGGGAATGAAGTGAGGTTGGTCATGGTCGGCACCCATGCAGGCCCTGCATGGCAGCTAGCTTTTGAACTTTGGGCATTCGACATCTTTAAATTGGAAGTGTAAGGTCTCCTGTGCACCTTACCTAGGGGGACTCTTGGGAGGGACAGATAGGGTGGTGGACTGCTTTGAATAGCGTAATCAACTGTGCAAATAAAATTTGCAGCTTATCACAGCTAGGAAATAAAGTGTGAGAACATGGTTGTAACGTATATAGTTTACTATAGAACTTTGTCAGGAAAGTGCTGGTTGAATGCTTGGTTAATTGCATCTTATGTACTTTTAAATTAAGCGTAATTATGAGCTGTTAGTATTTTTTCTTTTCCCCCTCATACCCTCTTCCACTTCCACCCATCCCCCACTCCCCAGCAGTCACCACACTGTTGTCCATGTCCATGAGTTCGGAGATTTTTTAAATTTAATTTAATTTTATTGTTGTATTTACATTCATTCCACCCCACCCTTCCCCACCCCACAAGTCATTCCTACTTATTATCCATGTCCATGGGTCATTCATGCTAGTTCCTTGACTAAACTGTTCCCCTTCTTTGCCTCCTTCTCCCCCCTCTCCCTCCCCTCTGCACATTGAAGGTCTGTTCCTTGTATTCATGTCTCTGGTTCTGTTTTGCTTGTTTGTTTTGCTCATTAGTGCCCTGTAATGGGTGAGATATGGTATTTGTCTTTTTACTGACTAGCTTATTTCACTAAGCATAATACTGTCCAGTTCCATCCATATTGTTGAAAAAGGTAGGAGCTGCTTCTTTCTGCTACATAGTAGTCCATTGTGTAAATGTACCAAAGTTTTTTGATTGAGTTTGGATATTTTATATTTTTTAAAAATATTTTTTTGTTTATTTTTAGAGTAAGGAAAAGCAGGGGAGAGAGGGTGGGAAACATCAATGTGGGAGAGATACATCAATGGGTTGCCTTTCAGTTGGCACCTTGACTGGGGACCTGGCCTGTTACCCAATCATCTGCACTGACCAAGAATCAAACCAAGGACCTTTTAGTTCTCAGGCCAGCACTTGGTCCACTGAGCCACACCAGCTAGGGTGGAGATTTTTTTTTTAAGATTTTATTTATTTTTAGAGAGATGAAGGGAGGGAAACACCGATGTGTGTTTGCCTCTCGCACACAGGTTTGACTGGGGCTTGGCCTGCAAGCCAGGCATGTGCCCGAACCAGGAATCAAACCAGCAACTCAGGTGACCCTTTGCTTTGTGGGATGATGCTCACCTACTGAGCCACTCATGTTAGGGTGAATTTGGAGATTTTTAAAAAAGAATTTAGACACTCCTTAGCAATATATTTTGAACATTCACATCTTAAACATCATGTAGTTTATTGCAAAGAATGTGCTATAGAAAAATTGATTCTAATATTCTAGTCAATGAAGATAATTCAAAACTGTAAAGGCAGTATGAGTGAACAAAATACCCATGTGTGGCTGCCTCTCACAACCACATCTGAGAACCTGGCCTGCAACCCAGGCATGTGTCCTGACTGGGAATCAAACCGGTGATCCTCCAGTTCACAGGTTGGCACCCAGTACACTGAGCCACACCAGCCAGGGCCATATTTTTAAAGTAAAAAAGTACTCAAAAAAGCCCTGGCTGGTGTGGCCTAGTGGACTGAGCACAGGCCTGCAAACAAAAGGGTCACCAGTTTGATTCCTGGTCAGGGGACGTGCCTGGGTTGCAGGTCAGGTCTCTGCTAGGTTCCCAGCTGGAGGCACTTGAGAGGCAACCATACATTGATGTATTTCTCTCTTTCTCTCTTCCTTCTCCTCTACCTAAAAATAATAAAATCTATTTTAAAAGTACACAAAAAATGAAAACCACAGACCAATATCTTATGAACACATATGTAAAAATACTCAATGCTAGCAAACAGAATCCAGTAACACATAAAAAGGATTTATTCATAGGATGAACTGGGATTTTTCCCATGAGTGCAAGGTTGGCTCAGCATACAATAATAAATATTATATACCATATTAATAGAGAACAAAAACCACACAATCTTCTCAATGGGCAATATTTGACTAAAATGCAGTACCTTTTCATGGTAGAAACACTCAAACCAGGAATAGAAAGGAACTCCCTCAATCTGATTGAGAGAGAGAGAGTAATCCTTACCTGGGGTTTGTGATTCTCTTTTCCATGTCTTGTGGACGAAAGGAATTAGAGTTAAAATTTCCTAATTTATTTAGAGAAACAAAGTCCCACGAAGAGAAGCCTGGAACCAAATGGCTTCACTGGTGACTCTACCAAATACTTAAGGAAGAAAACACCAATTCTTGACAAATTCTTTCTAAAAATAGAAGAGGGGAGAACACTTCCCAACTCATTCATTTGAGGCTGGCATTACCATGATATCAAACCCAGGCAAAGACTTCACAAGAAAACTACAGACCAATATCTCTTAGGAAAATAGATATAAAAGTAGACTTAGGGGGTGGATGTAATAACAACAACAATAAAATTAAATTAAAAAAAATAAAAGTAGAATTAACTTGAAAAGATGAAATAAAAAAATTTAAATTTAATAAACTCAAATAATTTGAGTCTCTATTTGTTTTAAAGATCTTACTTTAAAAAATCTTTTTCTCAAACATTTTTAGTTTTAGAGAGCAGGAAAGAGAAGGAGAAAAAGAAATATCAGTGTGTGAGAGAAACTGATTGGTTGCCTTTCCCTGAAACCCAGGCATGTGCCTAGGTGGGGAAATCAGCCAGCAACCTTTTAGTTTTCAGGCCAGCAATAATCCATTGAGCCCCATCAACCAGGACTAAAGGTCTTTCTTGGATAGAATTTTTTTTTTCTTGATCCCTTCAATAGGGACTCTTATTGAGGATAAAGTTTCTGCCTTTGAAAGGTGACAAATTTAATATTTCTTTAGTGTTTGTCCATTCCTAAAGTTGATCTAAGCAATTGTCTGAATTTACTAAAATTTGATGGCAGAATGTGTTTGTTTCTACTAAGAGTACTTTGTGTTCAAAGTCTCATGTTCATCATTAAATGTGTATAGTAAAATAATATGGACTTTTAAAGAAAACATGCTAAAAAAATGAAAATAATACATGCTGATGACAGAATTATATTCACCAAAAAATTAAAATTTGGAAAATTCATGTATAAAAATAACTGGTGGTAGGAAAAAATCATAATTGGAGGAAAGCAAGTTTTTCTTGTTATGTGATATTTTTTAGCTCTGTTGAGATATGTTGGATGAGTAGGCAGGCATGATATTAGGCCTTTTGGTCCAGTATAAGAATTGAAAATGTATTAACTGTGGTGGTACTTTGGGTATCAAAGAAAAAATTATTTCCGTATACCTATAAAGTACTGGACTCTGATAGACTTTGTATTATCTGTCTGTATTTTCTCAGCAAGCTTTTGTGTTAGTAGTACTATACTCACATAGGGACAGAAGAGCTTTAGAAATTCAATAAGCAGGAGAGTCAGGAACCCAGGTTTCCCTGATGGGACAGGTTATACAACCACATACACTGTACTGCATGTATATGAGGAATTAACTTTGTGAATCATCAGTTATAAAACAAGAAACTTCCACCTGTAGAATTCAAGAGAAATTCACTCTTGCCCTCACTGGTGCGGCTCAGTGTTTTGAGCGCTGGCCTGCAAACCAAAGGGTCGCCAGTTTGATTTCCAGCCAGAGCACATGCTAGGTCCCCAGTTGGAGGTGCATCAGAGGCAATTACACATTGATGTTTCTCTCCCTCCCTTCCATTTCTCTAAAAATAAATAAATAATCTTTAAAAATAAATAAATTCTCTATTTTAACAGTTATGGGTGGATTGAAATAGTAAAAGTGAGTATTAGATGCTCTTGAAGAATCCTCCTGACCCTGAGATTTTGAACCCTGGGCTCTTTGCTCTGTCCCTGGGAAATTGGAAAGCAAGCCAGAAAGAATTTTTATTATAAATGTGTGTGTATTTGACTTCTGTTTCTTGGTTTTGTGTACATTTTTCCATGGGAATCCCAGAGGTTAGAGATTCTCTGATTTGGACATAGGTAGATAAATATATTTGATTACTAAGAACAAAGTCCTGATTAACTGAAAGAGGAGGAGAAAGACTTACTTCAAGTTCAAATTTCTAATCCGGTTTACATTTCTGAATCTATAATTTTGTGCTGTAGAAGACTAGGTCAATTTAATGCTGGTTTCTAGACAACTTTGATTAAGCTTAAAGAACCACCTTCAATGATCCAATTTTATACACACACACACACACACACACACACACACACACACACACATATATATATATCTGTTAATTTTGAAATAATTACAGACCCACAAGAAGTTGCAAAAATAGTCCAGAGGCCCCTGTGACTGTCACCCAGCTTCCCCCAACGGTGGCATCTTACAGAAATGTAATGCAATAGCAAGAGCAGGAAGTTGACATTGGTACAATCTATAGACCTTACTCAGATTTTACCAGGTATTACATGCCCTGTGTGTACATAGTTCTGTGCAGTTTTATCTATGTCAGTAATTCATTCTTAAAATTTTTACTTTTTTGGCATTTTAATAGAAGAAAAACACTGATTGAAAAGAGAACCTTTAGTAGAACTACCAAACTTATGTGTGTTTTTTTGTAAGTTAGATTGCTAAATGATAGGTTATAATGAGTTTATTTTGATATTAACCATACCCCCCTCCCCCCAGAAAAATGGGATATGAAACTAATAATACAAATATAAAAGTTTGAAAACATGGGCAAATCAAAGACTGAAAACATGGACAAATAAATAGTCATCAAGGTCACCTTTAATTAATTAATTAATTAATTATAAAAGATTTTATTATTTCCAGAGAGAGAGGGAAAGGGAGAGAGGCAGAGAGAGAGAGAAACATCAATGTGTGTTTGCCTTTTACCTGCCTACAGTTAAGGACCTGACTGGAGACCTGGCTTGCAACCTGGTTATGTGCCCTGACTGGGGAATTGAACCAGTGATCTTTGGGTTAGCAGACCAGTGCCTATCCACTGCGCCGCCAGCCAGGGCTCACCTTTAATCTATAAAAAATGTTTTCCAGACCAATTATTAATGAACAGATGGATGTAGTTTTCTTTATGAGGTAACTCGTGTTTGCATTTACATTAGCTTTTGTATAAAATTGCTGGTCAACAATGTGTTAAGAAAGTGATTTGATACCTAGTTGATGCTCATAACATTGAATTGAACTATCAGCAAATGCTCTTTGATGGGGCATCAGATGGATTTTCTCTCTCTACTCCAGAGAACAGTCTTGAACTTTGTCACCCAGCCTTCATCAAAGGCCTAGTTAGAAGATTTATGGATGAGTATTTGAAGGACATGCAGACTATTAATTTCCCTGAAACCTAGACATTGTCAATTTTATTTTTAGGTTAGGTTCTTCATCAGTAGCAGTTGGAACTTGAACCATATAGTGTTGGCCCCCATAGTATTGGTTTTATTGACTTAGTCTTTGCTTACATAACGGATATTATAAGACAAAGTCACACAAAACTCATATTTGTATATAACTTAAGGGTATTTTTGAGAAAAGATGTCCACCTCAGTAGACTCATAGATGTTAAAAGATTTTCATGTTTGTTTGTTTTAAAAAGATTTTTATTATTTTGGGAGAGAGGCAGAGAGAGAAAGATATCAATATATGGTTGCCTTTCACCTACTTCCAGCTAAGGACCTGGCTGGAGACCTGGCTTGCATCCTGTTTATGTGCCGTGAGTGGGAACCAAACCAGTGACCTTTGGGTTTGAAGGCCAGTGTCTTATCCACTGTGCCACCAACCAGGGTGTTGTTTGTGGTTTTAAAAAATACATTAAAAAGCTTTTTTTATTTTAGAAGAGATATAATTTACCGAAAAATTATGAAGATAGCACACAATTTCCATATACTCCCATAGCGTTCAGTTTCCTCTGTTATTATCATCTCATATTATTATAATTTCCTACAATTAACCAATATTGAAACATTATTATTAATTAATATCCATGTTTTATTCAAATACAATTAGTTTTTTAAAGTTAAATTTATCTGGGTAACATTGGTTAATAACAGTTATACCTAATTTTCAGGTATACAGGATTAAAATTCAACATCTGTGTAACTATTTCATGCTTGGTTTTGATATTTTTTAAAAATTTTATTGTTGTTGTATTATATCCATCCCCTTTTTGCTCCCCTCTGTTCCCCCTCCCCACTCACCCATTCCCCCCAAAGTCAATCCCCCCTGTTGTCCATGTCCATGGTTCCTTTATACTAGGTTCTTGTCTAAGCTGCTCCCCTTTCTTGCCTCTGCCTCGCCCCTCCCCCATCCCCCCACCCCATTCCCCCTGACCACTGAAGGCCTCTTCCGTGTATTCATATACTTGGTTCTGTTTTGCTTGTTGTTTGTTTTGCTCATTATTGTCCCGTAATGGTTGAGATCATATGATATTTGTCCTTCACTGACTGGCTTATTTCACTAAGCATAATACTCTCCAGTTCCATTCATGTTGTTGCAAATGGTACAAGTTTCTTCTTTCTTTTTGCTATATAGAATTCCATTGTGTAAATGTACCAAAGTTTTTTGATCCAATCATCCACTGATGGGCACTTAGGCTGTTTCCAGCACTTGGCTATTGTAAATAGTGCTGCTATGAACATAGGTGTGCATAGGTTCTTATGAATTGGTGTTTCAGGATTCTTTGGGTATAGTCCAAGTAGTGGAATTGCT